>CM075289.1:5698302-5896054 GCA_037672795.1 Lagerstroemia speciosa | reverse complement strand
ATTCCGGATTTGGTGGGATGAGTGCCATAACCTCACTTATTCCTCTTCTATTCCCATTCCTCCATTCTATTCCGTGTAACCAGTGAACCAAACGGTGGAATTCCTATTCTGCGCGGAAAACCTATTCCCATTCCCCCAACCAAACATGCCCTTAATGTTACTTTAAACTGACGTAGTATCGACATGATACTGGCACACATTAGCTTAAAATAACGGTAGGTGATAGAAAGAACTCGATGTCATAACGTGAGCAATATATAAGACTTGATTTATCACTTTGAAATATTTATGACTCACTTGTAAGAATCAACAAACATATAGGATTTTTGGCATCTTTTTCACCATAATCAACTATTCAAATTAAAATTAAAAAGCCCATCCCAATGATTCATAATCAATTTTCTTATCTACTTATTGATCCAGAAACCGGTTCGTAAAATTTCTTTATTGTAAAATATACATTGAGACCAAGCCTGTAATAAGTTAAGCTCATATTAACCTAAAAGTTTAAATTGATAAGTGTCGGTGCCAAATTCTTCATATATATACCATGATTCTAGTTATGACCGATTTAACGTGGAAATCAAATTTCAACACATGCCTTGATGTGGCATCATCTCTTACACTTGCCACATACTTTTAAACACTTGTTCTCAAAAACTAATCTAGAGTAAGGCATTTTGCTTCCTTTATTGTATGAAGGAGAATAAATGCTTACGAAACGAGTTTTCTCTTCCGTCCTCGAGTTGTATAACTAACTATAAACTACATATTTTTCTTCTGGTTTTGAGTTTTTTCAATGACCATGAGTTTCATACTTGCGTTTGGTGGTGTCGGCCCACACAGCAATAGACTCTGATACATGAGCTCATATTCATCTAAAAGTCTAAACTTACAAACGGTAGTACCCAATTCTTCTTACACTATGGGATTCTATTTGTTAAATATTCAATATGAAATTTATTCCTTAACATCTACCTGAAATATGCCTAACCGTCCAAAACTCAAGCCAATTAATATTTTGACTTAAAAAAAGAGACCCATATATATCTATAAAACAATATAAGGATATTAGAAGTAAGGAGATATAAGAGTCTTATCAATGAAATCAATAATTTATAATCTTTTAATATCAAATTAATGGCAATATTACTATATCAGATGTCTTTTTTTATTCAAATTTATTATTTCAACGCGTGGGCATGTTTCATGTGGGAGAAAGGGTTCCCAGGGAGAGTTTAGAGAAGTTGATCCGGCCGGGGGGATGAAAAAAACGAAAAGAGAATCACATCAACCATCAACTGTCCAAATTCAACTCACACATCGACATCATCGTACGGGGTTATGAGTACGACCCTGCCCGACCTTTGACGTCCCGGGGGGCTGTATCGCAATTGAAGAAGGTCACGTTCCTAGAAAGTATATGATGACATCATCTTCAATCGAGCTTCGTCGTCCCACGTGGGAATAAGCCTCGCAACAGGGTCCCCGCATCCGGAAGTGAAGACACCGTGTTCAATCAAATTTCGACATCGAATTCGGTCAAGTTTATTTCGCAAGTAAAGATAAAATTCACCGAAAGAGGATTACTCTCTTGACAAAGCGACGCGTGGTGACGAGGAAAAAGTCATTTTTATGGAGAGCCTCGGTCAATGGAATATCGATCAACACGTAGTCCTTCGAAGGACATAAGAATAGCTCTTTGGCTTGGAAACGAAAAGGTTTCCTTTTTCTTTTCTCTTTTCAGTAGCCAGAAATTTCAAATGCTATTGTATCTGTATGCATTAGAATCGCGAACCAAGATGTCTAATTTTTTTTACCAGGAGAACTAATCGGTGATGATAACAAATCCTATATCAAATAATAAATATAAACGATTCTCGTTTGTAAAAAAGTAGGCTAGAGCTTTTAGGTTAAATATGGGTTCAACCTCTTGTAAGGCAGATGAATATTTCACACGGTATTAGAGTCAATCATATGGACTCATATCATACCAGGTCAAAGCGTAAAACTCATGGCCCGTTAATCTCGAGACCGGAAGAAAAATACCCAGCTCAAGGTCAGTTTTCGAGGGCGGGCATTTAAAGTCACTAGTTAAGTGTGAACACATTGTTACGTGAATACAGGTATTAAAAATGAATCATATATCAGATAAAAAATAGAATCGGTCCTACTTTATAAGAGATATATGAGCCTAATCTCTTGTGGGTCATTTCAATATTTCACATAGTATCAAAGCCAACCGTATTGGCTCACATCAGGCTAAGCCAAAGTGTAAAACTCATGGTCCATTAATCCTGAGATTTGAAGAAAAGCACCTGCTTGTCTCCTCGCCCAAGTACAAAAGAAAAATACCCTGCTCAAGATCAATTCTCGAGAGTGGGACTTTAAAAGTACGTGTCAAGTGTGAACACATTATCATGTAAAGGCGGGTATTGAGAATGAACCCTATATCGAATAATAAACAAAAACGGTTCTAGTTTAGAGATATATGAGCACAACCCTTATGGGTTGAGCGGATGCTTTACAATTGGATGATTGGGAGCGGAACCAAGAAACTTTGCTTTGGTAGAAACAATTTGTTACAGTAGTACCCTGGAGTATAATCATTTCCATGGTCGGGGTAGACAGATGCCAAACGCGAATATCCCTGAGGCCACGGGAGACACGTTAGTACAATCCTAGATATTTTTCAAACATGCTCCCAACAATTTCTTAAAAAATTAATGGAAAATTTTATTGGTTTTTGAGTCAACCACAAAAAAAAAATCATGGAACGACATTAAACGTACGAATTAGGCAAGATAATCGATCGTAAAAATGCAATGTTTATCTTTTTTTTCTTCTTGAAAAGTGATACTAAATCATCAAAATATACATCAATTTATAAAAGGTGAAGAGGGTTGCAAAAAAAAATTGAAGTTAATCGACGTGGTAGCCTAGACAGTGTTGCTCCTCTACATCTAACAAGATTAAAGTTTTTGCTCCTTACCTGGCACTCGATCATTTTTTTTACTATGAAATACCCTTCGATTTCTTTCGAGTCAGATGATAAAAATAACGTTGTCCATAATAATCTGTATAGGATAGAGTCAAGAGTTTGTCCCTTTGAGCTTAGGCCTATCTGGAATTCTTTAGTCCAATTCCCTGGTGGTCGAAAAATTTAAAGTTTGGTTGATAGGTTGCCCAGATTGTGCAAATTCAATGTTTATTAAATATCTACACTCAGGATTATACATATTGTGAGATGATCCTCATTTGTCCCCACTAATTGTTCTTGCCAGAGTGAAGCAATTTCAATCGGAACCGGAATCGGATCCAGAACCGGAACCTCCTGTTAAACTACCGCCCATGGAAAGGAGACTAGGCATGGGTGAACCTGAGAAATTTTACGAAATATTATATAAATTTCACTTGATTTCATCTATTTTTATTAAATTATATGGTTCGGCCTCCTAAACTTGTCCTCCTATCCTTCTATTGAGTTTTGCCACGGTAAATAAATTCTCTACATCCGTGTGATCGAAAGAAATGCGGTCGACGGCTAGGGTTTCGACTGAATTTTCTTTCCTAGGGATTCTTTTCACTGCAAGAGGCAAGAGAGATCATAAATTAATTTACCGATTCTATCACGCTAAAATTGCAAAGTTTTTTATAAAAAAAATTATTTGCTGGATCTCTATATGTTATAAAGTTAACTTAAAGAGCTATATGGAATCAAGAACAGGTTTGCTATAATTCGTTTTCGCAAATAGGTCCTTCTAACCTTATTTTCCCAAAAATAACTTGCAATATATCTTATCTATCACTTTCACCTGAATGCCAACAATTGGAGTAATCTAATTAAAGAATGGAAGTTTGTCTGTAATTAGTCAATTTCTACGTCCATTTTGGGGTCGGAAATCTTATTTTTATTTTGGTTCTCGTTTTTTAAAACCAATTCTCATCTATTTGTCAGCATAATTACCGGCTAATCCCAGCCCATGAAATTGCTTGGGAAATTTCGAACAAATTTGTGACGGGAAAGTCTTTCATAAATTTTTTTGAGAGAAAGACATCAAGAGTTCCGTATGTCTGTCGATCCTTTCAAGTGAGTCCCAAGTGTTTCAAAATGATAAATCAAGTTATACCGTTACTTTGAGCTGAAGTGACATCGACGTGGTATTGACGCATGTCAGCTTAATGTAATAGTAGATGGAGAATATGACTTGATGTTATAATATCAGTAACATAACTTGATCTATTACTTTGAAATATTAACGCACATAAACTTAATACAACAGTAAGTGGTAGAAACGACTTGATATTATAACGTCGATAACATACAGGTCTTAATTTATTATTTTAAAATACTTAGAACCCATTTACAAGAATTGACAAACGTATAGAATTCTCATATTTTTTTCTCAATTTTTTGTAATAAAAAATTTTAAAACATATAGCCATATTATCTGTTCTGCCTTCACCGATGAATGCCCCAAAAGGGACCTATATTGCATGTCCATTTGTGCAAGATTGTTCTTTTTTTTTTTTTCACTTAATATGGCAATAAAATGATTGTCAAACTTTTCAAGTAGAATTATTGACTAACGTTTTGTCATTAATTGGACGGAAATTTCTTCCAAAAAACAAACTTTTTCGAACATTTTTCTGATACGAAGTTGGACGAATATCATTTTCAAAAAAGATTAAAGAAAAGTCTCCGTACATTCTCCGTCCAAGATATGAGCTGGAAATGTGAAAAACAACTACCAATTTTCTGACCATGTGTTTGCACTGGAAATTCATTATAAAAAAACAAACGGGTACTGTCCGACTCTTGTACCCGATTCTCAAAATTACTATAATGGACACGCTTTCACTTACATCTCATATTGAACGCTTCAATACAAGAATACGATGGCATTCGGCGAGAAAATACTGTGTGATGGATCAATCGGAAAGAGTTTCCGATGGATTTCTACGAGAATTTGTCGGCCGGAAAAGTTACCGTGAGAATTTCGACAGAAAATGGTGGATGGATTTCTGATTGAAATCGGTCGAGAAAGTTTCCGAAACACTAGAACACCCTCTTTGCAGTCCGTTTTTATATATACTAAGATGCTATACATGAAATTATCTATTTTACGGTCGATTACAAATTCTTACATTTAATAATTGAAACGAACATATGTTAACTTATAATAACATACATAATATTCTAAATTGTCGTATATTTTATAATTATATTTACGTTTTCGAAAAAGTCATTTAAAAATAATGATAAATTATTTAACTTACAATCAAAAGCATAGAATATAGATTTTTTGTTTGGCGGTTATGGAGTGAGAAAATCTAAGTTGTTAACGAATAGTTTTTGCCGTTTAGATCGTAAATATGGAGTGAGAATAAAAAATGACTAAAATTATTATTTTACACTTAATTTGAAGAATTTTATAAAATAAATATATGTCATAATAGTGTTATATAAAATTTACATTTCATTAATTTAATTAAAAAAAGACACGCGGCCCCTCTGAGTGCCTGCTCCGGCCGCGCTCCAATGGCAGGGTTACCGGAAATCCAAGATTCCACCGACGATCCAGTTGGCAGGTGGTTCCCACCACCGGACCTCCCCTCTTCCTTTAATTTTAATTTTATTTTATTTGCCATTTTTAATTAATTTAAATTTACAAAAAAAATCCTGGGTTATTATTTTAATTGTACGTGGCATCGCATACGTATATCACGTCGGCAAACGCGGGGCTGAGGAGATGTGTTACCATGTCACAGGATTAACCTTTTAATGTTAAAATATCAAAAAATGAAAAATATGTCGAACTTGCAGCGTAACTTTTCATGAAATGAAGTTAAAGCACACCATATCCTAGCTATATATAAGTGACAGCAAAGTATCT
This sequence comes from Lagerstroemia speciosa, assembly GCA_037672795.1. NCBI lineage: Eukaryota > Viridiplantae > Streptophyta > Magnoliopsida > Myrtales > Lythraceae > Lagerstroemia > Lagerstroemia speciosa. Next base: position 5,890,157 of record CM075289.1, on the reverse strand, counting down.
ACCGTAAAAGGTTGCACCTAAGCCATTTAACATCTTAAGATGGCATGTTAGAACTTGTCGAGCCAAACTAGGAATTCTGACCCGTCATTTAGTAGCTCGTGCGCTCTACGACCCAATCGAAATATGATCGACGGCCTTTTCGGAGACACCGGCTTCAAACGACATGGAAACCTAGTCTCTTGCTATGTTGTATGATTCCCAAATGATGAGACAGACACTGGCGTCGGTTTCGTGCGTAATTAGTAGCTGCCTGCACGGCAAACAACATAGGGAAAGAAAAAGAAAAAGCATTGTGGGGCTTTTTTCTTCTGTCACATACATTGCACCTTCAGTATCAACTCATCGGCTGAATGCCACTATTAGCTTTATTCGATTCCTGAAGTTTTAATTCTGCTTCACATTCGACTGCTGTCAGCTACAGTGATTCGAGCGGCTGTATATCATGCGTTAGTACTGTCGCTTCCTCCTACGCTTCTTTCGATTTTTCTTTGCTAGGGTTCGGGTCTCGATAGCTCCTATTCGTAGGTTTCGGGCAATCTTGTACTGGAGAGTTAGGGGGACCAAAGGCTCGGGCGTGTAGTTCTTTTCATGGAAGTAGGCATCGGGTACCCAGAGACATATGCTTACTTTTATAGCTCCTTCTCATGCAGCTTTCTTTATTGCCTTTGGCACAAATACCCTTTGCTTGAGACTTAAATTGACGTACCAATGTTGCACAATTCGGCTCATTGGGGTCTCTGACATTCTATAATTTTTCTAATGGTATTCGAACATTCCTTGTAAAAGGCCGGTTTATAAGTTTTAAGTTTAAAATTTACCCCGTTAGATTTGGAGGAATTAGTAGACTCTACCTAGGACCCGTAATATGCCAATTGTTCCGGCTATCATATTGGAACATGTAAATTGTTTTTAAAAAAAATTAAAACCAATTTATTTTACACATATTTAATAGGTCTAATAATCAAGCTGAATGGATTTATTTTTTTTATTTTATCAATTTAGTACAATTGTATTATCATAGTTTAGTATACTTCTTAAGTATGTCACTTTTTATTATTACCCTCTAAGTTATTATGATATTTTCGATACGGTAAACATGTTAAATATGAATATTTATTATTTTGTGTTCATGGAATATGGAATACAGTGGTATAAGTGACTCAAATTTTAGAATCCAAACGAGAAAACTATGAAAGATTGAAATTGGTCGAATTAAACTTCTTTTAATAACATCTTCTGACACTAATTCTAAATACCTTATGTATCAGAATCAGGACCATAACTGGAACTGACAGGTTACTTAATTCTTTACCCTGCACGATAGTTGGAAGGACCAATTTACTTGAACTTGACAGTTTGATCATAAATTTTAACGATTTAGCACGAAATTCTATTGTTAAAGATGGCTTTGTAACCTGCTCTATTTACCCACTTTAGACATGTAGTTAAATGAGTGAAAAATAGAGAATTAATCGATTATCGTTACATTTCTAAGTACCAGTAATATAGATCTGAAAAAGAAAAAAAAAAAAGAGAAATAATTGTGGAATCCGATTCCCACATCGCGCATGATCTCCTCTGCTATCTGGGATGACTTCCAGTCTATTCTGGTAATGCTGAGACTCAATTGCAAGCTCGAGCCACAAAGACTAATTCGCCCATTCTATGGAAATAAATTACGAGGGCTGAATTGTCTTTTCGTCCTTGATCAGCAATAACTGTATTGCATGTGTGCCACGCGCGAAAGTCTCGCATGAAATTGAACAATGATATCACAATACTTACATAATATTATAAATAGATAAAATTAAGTTATTTCTATTTTTTATTTTTAAAATTTTATAAAAAATAATTCACAATACAAATATTATCGTGCGGTATACATGTGACACAAAAAAGTCTATCGTCACATGGATGATGGCTACTAACTTGACTTAACAGCCTTTTTGGTGGGTGATATATAAGAGAGGTCACGGAATCAATATAAGGATAGAAAATAAAAATAAATAAATAATCACACAACGCTCATGATAATGATCGAATTTATAACTTTTTGATTATGAATTAAAATTTTGTATTATTGTACTAAGACTGCATCCTCACGTGCTCAGCTTCTTTATAACAATATTCAGTGTCTCTTTCAATCTAAGTAAATCTCCCTCTCCAATCTTATGCTTTTCAGTTCTCTCTGAGAGTTGCTGACTTGACTCGAGCATAGAATGATCGAATCGCGTGCTTCGAATTTGCCCGACCTGGAATCTGTAAGGAGTTTCTGTATCAATCGATATCGAGGGGGATTCTCCTCCTCTTCACTCGTGGTTGAAAATTCTAGATGCGGGAGGAGATTTAATTTTGAATTCTGCGTTGCAGTTGGAGAAGAAGATTTGTAATTGGAGCATGAATCACGCGATCTTAGAATTACACAGGTCAGCAATTAGAGATAGAATTCATATTGCCTCTCTTGGACCATTGGTTACATTTATTGCAATTAATATATACCCACGTGGGTAGGTCGGTACGGTTCGCTGACTATTTTCGTCCATAATATCTTAAATTTAAATATTGTAAATGGAGAAAATTCACAGTCGTGAAGAGTTCTATCTTTTAATAGATCGACCTGACTTGAATCTGAATTAGTTGGGAGGTATTATAGTTCTAGATACCTTGCAAAAAAAAAAAAAGCTCAATATCCATAGAGACATGAAATTTAATATAATAATATCGCTGGCAGCTTGAATTTCTAGATTTCACCAAAAAAAAAAAACCTTAAACTTCTGGACACTACTTTGTGCGCACGAAAAAAGATTTGTACCAATAAAGTACGAGAAATTAGTACAATAATATCGTTATTTATAACCTATGAATAAAGGGTTACGAGTATAATTATCAGCAAGGCAGTTTCCGTACTCGTTCTCCTCCTATTTTCTTGTAGGCTCGTGAATTGCACCGAAATGAGCGACGATGACATAGAGGAAGAGGACTGATCCGGAGGGTTCGTAGTAAAGTGAGGGCGGCAAGTGAAGGCGACATCTATCCCTCCATTTCCTTCTGCTGTGAAGAAACTTTCCTAATTTGAAGGGAATTGCTGCCTTTTCCCTTAAATTGTGAAGCGATCTTCGACAGCCTTGTCTTTGGCGGCTGCGGTACTTAAGATGGCGTTGCCAGCTCCCAGTCCTCTAGGGTTTTGGTTCACATGATCGTACCATAGTTTGGAAGATTTGGACTCTTATAACGGGTATGGATGCTGGATATACCCATGGTATAATATTAAAAAATTCGATAAATTCTAACCGATCCAAACTCTAATCTGGTTAAGGGCAATTCCATCTTTTTTAGGCATGTCAGTAACTTAAAAAATAGGTTGACAGATGAGAGGTGATATAATAATACCCATCATTCGTTGCCTTTGATCAGCAGGTCCTAAATTTGATTCTTGCGCTATAACTCTAAGGAGGTTTGTTTATTCTAATCATACTTACATTCGATTCAGAACCAATAATTAAATTAATTTTCATTTATCGTTATTTATTTTGTGTGCACCACCTAAGATTAAGAAGACCAAAAAACTCCGCGCAATCCAATTTTATGCGGTGACAGCCTACCGGTAGTTAAGACCGTCCCAACACGGATTGTATCAAAAACTAAATAGTAACTATAAGCCTCCTCCAAATTCAAGATTAGGAGGTCTACAGTATGATCATGATTGATACCCCCTTTCATATTTATCCGCTTTCTTTGCTCAAACATTGAGAGTTCGTCAAACCATCATGATGAATCTATGCAATTGAAGTTAGATTAGTTCAGAATTCCCAATTCTCTCCCTTCCTTCTTTTTAACGTCTGAAAGATTATCATGCAATTGTTGATGATCGCGTGAGGAATATAATTCCAATTAATAATAATTACGATAATTATTTAAATGATTAGTACTTATTTACTTATTTGTAATAATTTAATTTGTACTTTCTTATATCATGTGATAAGAGGTTGAATCATTGAAAAGATTCTTGTGCCAAAGATTGAAAGGGGGTCTTTTAAGAACTATCAAAAGAAGAAAAGGTCCCGTAAAGTTTCAATCAGGCACACAAGAGATTGGACACATGTCCAACCCAAAATTTTAAGATGTAAAGTTTCAATCAAGATTTCATTTCTTAACACCCATATTCACGTGACGATGCGTTCACACTTGACACGAGTTATTAAGCACTTGCCTTCAACAATTGGCCTCGAATCGAGTATTTTACTTTCAGTCTCAGGTGAGGAGGGACAAAATATCACGAGATGGCCTTTTCTTCCATTTTGTGGTTAATATACGGGTCAAGTTTTTCTTCGCACTAGATAAATTGGCCACAAACCGGGCATTTCTCTTTAAGTATTGGGCTTCAGGGCCACAAATTCCACACTCAGGCTTGACATGACACTTGAAAATCCGCTCTGACACCACGTAATGTTTCAATCAGCCCTGCAAGAGGTTAGACAACCTAAACTTTCATGATACTATTACTATGTTAAATTGTTTGTTGTAAGCGGATCATTAAAGAAGTTAACGATTGAGCCGGGAGAAGATTGTCGGAGATGGATCCAGCCTTACATTAATTAATGAAGGGACCATCGGAGAGGAGTTTGGACTTACGTGATTTGAGATTATTGTGATTAAACGTTCATATATTATATTATATTATTACCAGTGGATTTTACAAGAAGATAAATTCATTTCCACAAAAAAATCTAAACTTTCATGTACTAATACTGAATTCACTTACAAACTCGTTATTATTCTTTTATTTAACTGATTATGAGACCTAACTGTCCCTATCGGTTCCACTTAATCAACGTAACTTTTTCCTCGTTTGAAATTTCAGTTCTTGTTATCAAAACTTAGGGAAAATAAAAATATTCCATCTCCGTCCATAGATAAGCTTTTCCCGTAAACGTACCACCGGCCTTCTACCTAAAAAAGGCACATCCCATTTGGACATCTAATTGACCTCGATCACGGAATATTTCCAGTAAGTTTGGTCCACTGTGCGGCGCATCGTACCCCAACCCTCGTGGTTTGGTTCCTGGGAGTAGCTTATCGGTCACACGTAAAGCGTACGCTAATGAACCGGTCCCTGTGCTAGGAGGATTGTAGCCACACTGAATTATTGGTGTTCCCATCCATCCAAAGCGGAAACGTCCACTTTCCTATTCTTTTCGTCTTGATGTGGACTCTGGCCCCATGCCCCCACACCACACGTGATAATGGTGCCTCAAATACTGTCCCTCAACTTCATATATAGATGTCCCGTTAGTGGCCTTTTACATCCTCGTACCCTTTAGAAACATCCGACAGTTCTATCCTCAAAGAGAGAAGAGAAAACCTTAGCTAGAGAGAGTCTATCACCTAAGTGACCCAAGCAAACCTACGATGGATGAGTTCGAGATCACGTCCTCGGTCACCTCCGTCCAGCCAGAGACGGCCCTCAGCCTCCAGCAGAGGCTGGTGTTCCTGATCCAGGCACGGCCCGAGTGGTGGGCCTACTCCATCTTCTGGCAGGCGGACTCCGACCGCGCCACTGGCCGGGTCCTCCTCACGTGGCGCGACGGCCACTTCCGCGGCCCCCGGGACCACCTGCCGCCGCCCTCCTCCCCGAGGAGCAAGAAGCTGGCCCCCTTCGATGGCTTCCTGAACGGCAGCGTGTGCGACTCCGAGTGGCACTACATGGTCTCCGTCACCAAGTCGTACCCGGCCTCCTCGGACGGGGGGATCCTCGGGAGGGCGTTCAGCTCCGGGACGTACCTGTGGCTGAGGAGCGGCGTCCACGACCTCCGGCTCGGGGAGTGCGACCGAGTCCGCGAGGCCCGGGCACATGGGATCGAGACCATCGCGTGCATCTCGGTCCCGGGCGGCGTGGTCGAGCTCGGGTCGGTGGATGGGATCGAGGAGGACTGGGGGCTGGTGAAACTGACCAAATCGTTGTTTTCCTCGAACCCCAACGACAATCACCATGAGAGTGTAGCCTATAAAAGTGTCCATGAGATCATCAATGGAGGTGGAGTTGCCAGTTTCTTGGGGAACGACCTGTGTGGCAGGATCTGCTCAGCTACTGGTCAAGAGGAGATTTTGGGCATCGAGGGGATGAAAGCTGCAGCAACAGGTATGACCGTACGATTCCAGACATTTTATGTCTTAAGACAGTTAATAATTCAATTAACAAAAAGCATTTTTTTTCTGATAATATTATCTTTAAATTAACTAAAATAAAGAGATTTTAAATTTAATCCCACAAGCTTTATTCTAATGAAAAACATAATTCAATTAATTATTCTTCTAACACAAAAACTAGAAAAGGGGCCATGCTTCAACTTGTAGCTGGTACGGCGCATTGAATATGAAAATGACACAGTTACCAAATAAGAAAATATGGCATCTCAAGTTGGAGTGAAATTAGTGCAATAATATAAAATTTTAATTTATAATTAAGGGATTTTAAGTTTAATTTTAGTTATTGTTTTATTTATTTTGTTTTCCATTCTTTTATTAGATTTATGAACCACTCTTGTAATCGAAAAAATATGACATGAAAAGCCATGCTCGAGCAAGAATGAGCACAATTAATATAACGAAAATATCTCTGACGAGGGGCAGCCTCAGTGGTCGGGTTTTGGGTGGTTTTGGAAAACGTTTCGAGTTCAAATGCCTCGTAGAATAGTTCCTCGTCGGTGGGGACTTTCTAGCTCTCGAGCTTGTTAAGCTCGCTTGACTTACTTGACACGTTATCTGCCGACTATTACATGTGCTTCGAGGAGAATGTGTCGTAACCCCTATTAGTCGGACCTGGATGATGCCCAAATACCTCAGTTATCAATATATATATATATATATATATATAAGGGGAATATCTTATGGAATCACCTTGTACAACTAAAAAATATGATCTGCTAATTGTTCAAAGAGTTAAAACTATTACATAAAATCCGAACATAGGCATGCTGTGCGACTACAGAATTGCAAATTATCTCTACGTTACTCGTTCTAACTGGGGGGTGTTTCAATAGTTGCAATGCGCGTTGTCATTTCAAATTATGGTGCAATTTGTAAAGTTAACTGCAATGTAAAATAATATGATTAAAATTTTACGGTGCAATATTTCTATTTTTTTTCATACGTCACAATCTTATGGTTTGACTAATTTTTTTTAAATGATCATAATTCAAACTTTTCTCGTAGTCTACCCCCACACAAGCTCAAATGGAGACTTTAGATGACATTGCCCGTTGTTGATTTTCTGGAGAAAAGGATGTCATCATTTGCTTAGTGCACGTTGAGCTCGACCAGACCGTTCGTACTAGATATTATTGGATTCATTCATGAACCACACATCATTTCTGTGGTCGATATCTTCTTTGTCGCTCACAAGCAAGAGGGTTACCGAGTACAGGGTTCCTCGTTGCGAAAGCAGATGTATACATCGATCGTGATCAGTCTCGGTTTTGTCAGGTCATCGTCAACTTACGTGTTGCAGTAGTATATTCTGATAGCAATCGTTTCCGAAGCTTAAAACTCGTGGGCTAATGTTCTTTCAACACTTATCAATTCATTTAAATAATCCGTTCTTAGTTATTTTTTCTTGGTATACATTGTTCGATATTTAAAATTAAACATAATTTAAGTAATAGTTCGGATCTGAGGCTGCATCTGTCGTCGCATGGTGAGGTGAAGTGGTAGGTGAAGTTTGTAGTTGCTATTCTTGTGCGGTCTTCTCAATTTAGAAAGCGCATGTCTATCCCTGGCATGTTTGTGGTGGATCTCTTCCTTTTACGAATCGACATCCTGGATGTGTACCTTTCTGTCGTATTGACGCGAGGGCACCAACAAATTTACCACAAAGGACAGGACAGCTCATTCATGTTTACATATATTTATTTACTTATTTACTTAGTACTTTCAAGCCTCAACCAGTAGGACAAAATAGTCAAATCACAAGATGCAAATATTTCGACTATTCACTTGCAATATATGTCCATATATATAAAACTTTTACGATACTGTACTATCATCTGTAAATGACTGTTGGATAAGAAAGCATCTAATTTAAACGGTTAGATCAGAATTTCTGTAATTTTCTCTCTCCCCTCCTCTCTCATGTAACCTTAAAGGTACAGTGGCTCTTTTTTTTTTGTAAATTTTTCCTATATATATTTGCTAAATTTTTACGTACGTGTCATTTTCTGTTAATGTAGTAACATTCCATAGAGAAAGCTTTCTACGTAATAGTTCTCCAATTCTTTTATTATATATTGAGAAAACTTATATTAAAAGATTTATTTTTATGGATCTAATTTAAATACAAATTAGTTAAAACTTTAGCTGTAATTTTCCTTAATATTTTAAGTAAGTTTGTTTAATTATCACTATACATTTTTAACAGGGGGAACGTCCTCGGACTCGGGCAGATCTGACTCTGGTGGTAACATCGCCTCCACCACCAACACTGAGATGACCACGGCCACCGGCCGCAAGAGGAGGAGGACGAAGCCATTCACCGAGACAGAGTCGTCGCCGATGAACCATGTCGAGGCGGAGCGGCAGAGACGGGAGAAGCTAAACCAGCGGTTCTACGCCCTAAGGTCGGTCGTCCCGAACGTCTCCAAGATGGACAAAGCGTCCCTGCTGTCTGACGCTGTCACGTACATCAAGGAGCTCCGGTCCAAGATCGACAACCTCGAGGCCCGACTTCGGCACCACCGCCCTGTGCAACAGTACATGCCCTTCGGCGCCGGGGCTTTCCCGGACGAGCTGGACGGCTCGTATGGCAGAGTGCAGGGGCAGATCGAGGTGGAAGTGAAGGTGGTCGGGACTGAGGCGATGGTTCGGGTCCAGGGGCCAGACTCGGACCACCCGGCGGCGAGGCTGATGCAGGCGCTGAGGGAGCTGAAGCTCAGCGTGCAGCACGCGACCATCAACAGCGTCAAGGCGCTCATGCTGCAGGACGTCGTCGTTCGGGTGCCTGATGGCTGCGCGAGCGAGGAGTTCATCAGGAACGCCATCCTTAGGAAATTGCATATCTGTTAACTTGTATTTAGCGTCGCCGTTTTTATGGCGATTCTTGTTGTTAATATTGCCGTGTAAAACAACCATTGATTATGTGGGTCATAAGTTGCTCTATTGTTGTCGTGAGTCGTGTCATAACATGTCAAGTAGCATTGTATGAGCTTAGATAAGGATCTACTCATTTGAATTAGTCTTTTTCTTATATGTACCGTCAGTTATTTAAAAGTCTATCAAATCACGATCGATCCCAGTTCAATGTCAGTTTGAGAAGGAAGAAATGGCGCAGTGGCACCGTTCTCAACCCAAAAGTGAGAGGCAATGGCTTCAATTCTCATCAATGAAATTCTATGTGACCTTTTATTCCGAGAGACTCTTGTATGTGATAGATATATCATGTGATAGTGTTTACGTGATATTACAGATCAATAAGATAAATTTATTTTTTGTGTTTTTTGTATTTAGAATTTTATAAAAAAAATCTTTAAATCACTTAATCTTATTGGTTCGCAGCATTATATAAATACGGTAATATAGTATCCGCATTACAATTTCCTTAATTCTCATTTTCTTCTGTCTTTATGGATTGACGTACATCATCTGTACACCAAAAAATATTTTAATACTAAAAATTATTTTAATTCAGTAGGAGGGGATGTTAAATTATTTGTACTAACTGATCTTAGTGTTCCATGAATTGATTAGGTTGAAGAAAGATGGAGAAGAAAGATGCATCATAGACGAAGATATTTTGATATGGAAGATATTTGGGAGCCATCTCTTTTCCGTTGATAGCCTTTTAACCTTCCAGAAGGACAAAAAAAAAGACAAAAAACGTATGGAAACTCTTATCTCACCTTAACGTTAACCGAATCCAGACGTGCTTCTCTTTTTCTCAATAAGGCTCACGTGCCAAAATGAGATAGGGAAACGTCTCACACGATTGAGGTTCGATGTATGCCGCCACCTAGAGGATGGGCTAAGCTAAACACGGATGCATGTAACGCATCTACCGGGAAGCAAATGGAGTAGCAGACAAGCTAGCGAGGATGGTAAGGGATCAAGATAGAAATATTATATTTTTTGACGTACCATCGAGTTTGATGGGAAATCTAATTCTATTTGATGCAGTAGGAGAGGTTCATATCCTAGAATTGTAAGTCGGTCCTGCAAATGTTGCTACCAACGACTATTTTGTGTATGATTGCTACACGTTTTTAGTTATGGATGAATATTGCTTCCAACGAACATTTTGTGTTCGATTAATAGACTTTTTTTTAATTATAAATGAATATTTCCCTCATATTTTTTTTTTAAAAAAGGAAGCGGGATTTTCCATATATATATTTTTAAATTATGTGTTGTATGGGGTTGGAGTCTAGAATTTGGTAATCTTCATCAGATTATAATATTTTTCTTATTAATTATTTCCTATATGCCATATACGTTTTCCTCTATTCGAGAGAGCTCGGCCGTAATCTTTTGAATCTGAATCATTAGTATTTAGAAGTTTAATATTCAATTTAGTACAAGTCAGGAAGGTCAATTAGAAGTAAAACTCTTTCAAGGTAAATTTTCTCTATTAACAAGACTCGAACTCAAAATCTTACTTGAGAACAAGAGGTACCCTATCGCCTCAATCAATTTATTTATTTCGACCACGTAAATTCGAGTGTTTTTATTTTTATTTTTATTTCTTAATCCGCTACAAATATAGTATTTTTTTAATTCTTGGCGTTCCATGATCATCTAGAGCCACCCAACTACCCCAAGTCTAAATGATAAGACTTTACTTTTTTTTTCCTTCCCGGTCTACAAAGTTAATACATGAGTTTAAAAGGAGATAAAAAGAAGAGAAAACAACGGGACGTATGAAATTTTACTGATGACAATTAAATTTATAGGATCCCTTAGTCTTAGGTCGAGAACAGTGCCATTATACTAAATGCTCTTTATCAGGAGAGGATCTTATGTGTAACAGGTATATTACTTGATAGTGTTGGCGCAATATTATAAATTAATAAAATTCATCCATTTTAAGAGTTTTTTTAGTTAAACCCTAAAAAATGACTCAAAATAACTAAATTTTATTAATTGATTACACCATATCAGTATTATTACGTGGTTACTCATTGCACAGCTGACTTTCTCCTTTTATCAGAAGGGATAAGACTTTACTAGTTGTTACATGCTTTTGAAGGGGACACGTTATGATTTAATCACATAAATGATACTTTCTCGCCTCTAATTAAGTCCACATGTAATCTCAGTTTGTGGATGATCTTTGACGTCTCCCTCCATTGTATCTATCTCATGTACCCAAAAAAAAACAATAAGGAAAAAAAATCTTTCGTTTCAAGTCGTATGTTCGATCGTTCTTTCACACCGATGAATTACCGTACTAGTTTGTAAATCGGATATGCTTACGAAGCACACAATATTAATTGATACTACATGTTTTTATTTTGAAAAAAATACTGTTTTTTTCCCGATATTCGAAAGTGTTGGAATTTTCACTTTAATGTTGGATTTCAAACTCATACGTATATCACATAGGAGAAATCCACATTCACACATATCACTTTACCGAGATGAGTTATCAGTATACTTTTAAATCTTGAAGATCGTTGTGTGGGATCAAATCACGTAATGAGAACCTCCAGGAACACGAACACACCGGCGGTGGATTTTCACTACGTAATTGAGTGAGAACCAAACACGATTCACAGCACAAGAACCCTCTAACTCAATCTCAAATTGGAGTAACACGTAACCCGATCTCACTCATTCTTTCTCTCTCGAATTTCTCCTCCTTGTGAATCTCATTCATGCATAGCCACAACCATGTATCATTTCTTTTGTTTATGGGTAGTTTCAACAGAACAAGGAGTCATAGTATTTCACAATGAATATGACCTTTCATTGAAATATGACCTTTCATTGAAATAACACAACTATTAGAGAAAAAACACTCTATGACTGAGTCGGGTTCTAGTTAAGTTGATCGGTCCACATGGATGGATTGTATTTTCTTACAGAAAGAGACACATATTGGAATAAAGAGGTAAAAAGAGTTCTATCAACGAGAATTGTAGGTGGAGAGTAATACTAAATGCAACAAGCTCCTCCCTTTTTATTTCATTATAAAAAAAAAAGAAATTGCATATATTTTTTTTAAATTTTGAAAAGAACACTGTTACCCTAGTGTGATTTGTCACCCAGGACTTCCATGGTTTGAACGACGCTTGAGTTCGTGCCATGAATGAGTTGGGCCCGATCGCGTAAGGCCTGCTAGCCCAATCAGGGCCACGAACACAACCAGGCAAGGGACTCCTTAGAACAATTTGGATCAAACCGGCTCGACCCATAGCCCAATGCTTTCGGCCGGTATCGGTCCAGTTCAACTTGACAAATTGACCGGATCAACCCATTAGGGGGGTCTCTACCAACAAGCACAGAGCAGGATAGTTCTTGTAGGGTGTGTACGGGTACATGGTATTGATTGTTCTGGTGTTGCAAAATTTACAACATCGATAGCCTATAATAACACAAGATATTAAACAAAAACAATAAGTCGGAAACGAGATTTGATATTATGATACCATCCTCTGTTTTGGCACGACTTGGAATCAACATGATCTTAGGGTTCAATTTTCGTCAGTCGAATTTTTTGTACTACTTTATTCCCCTCTTCGTAAAAAGAAAATGCATCATTTCTCCTCTCCCATGAAAAAATATCATAAATAATCCTATCTTATAGTGACGTGTCAAGGAAGAATAAATTAAATTACGCTGATTAGCAGCAACTAAGATAACTGCTCGGGTAATTAATACCAATTTGCACGTTCATCATAATTTGATATATAGTTTCCCACACCGCGTGGTGATGTGAGATCACCTACGAATTTCTCCTAATAGAAGCACGACGAGTCTACGAAACTGTCAAATCGAATGTGTTTATATATAGGAACTTGAAAAATGAAAAATGAAAAACAAAATACGTAAATTGAAGTAAACATTCCTCTTAACTCATCTCAACTTCTCATGGATCGTAGTTCTATATATATGTATATATGGTGAAGCATTCACTCCCCAACAATGGCGGGTAAGGAAACATGAAAGGCTACTAAGTTGCAGCTAGCCCTAACTGTAAAAACTTCACACACGAAATTGAAGATGACAAGTAATTAATGGACAGCGCATCAACATTTTGGTAGGATTTCTGTGTAAAGCCTCCATGGATCATAGGACATCATACGGCACCTTCTCTATAGTCACCGGGTTAACGGGGAGCTTTCCCTTCGATCTCGACTTCCCGATCTCCTCCAGATCTCCTCGAGCTCCCGAGCGAACGCCTTCTGCCTCCCGACGACGATCGTGATGTGGTCCTTGTTCTCTATCACCTTGACGCTGGCTCGTCGGATTCTCCTCTGGACGTTGTAGCTACACTCTACAGGGATGAGCACGTCATCCTTCCCGTGGTAGATGGTGACATCGCAGCTCAGGCGGTCGCTCACGGCATCGAGGTAGGGCTCGAGCTTGCCGGCCGTGCCACATATGACATTGTGGAGGGTGTGCCACGCCGCATGGTGGGTGTGGCAGAAGAATCCGTCGAACATGAACGTTCTGATCCTGTGGATACAAGTCACATCAAAATATATTATCAGATAACCTTTTTTTTTAACTATTCCCTTTTAGTCCTATGGTCCTTGTCATCGAAAAATGTTGTAAAATTTATGAGAAAACGATTTAAAGAAGAAAGCGAAGGCAGGCATGTATATGGAGTGACCAGAATTTAATTCCAATGGGGACAGCAGGAGCCGGTCTTCTTCAATGACTGCACATTCGAGAGAGAACTGGTGAAGTTCACTTGGGATTAGTTGGGAAAATTTATGAACCACCTCTGCCCCTGCAAAGCTCCGAGTGCTCTCTGTGATCTCTCACTAAATGCCCAGCAATAAATACTAAGGGTGGCCCAGCCGTGGAGGCCGATCCTACGACCGACCGTGAACCACGAGGATAGGGTTAGGGTCACCCCCAGACACGGGGACGCTACCCAGTCTACGTTCGATGTTTCCCGAAACATAAACATGCTACGCGTACGCAGTGCTCGTACGATATTTACAGCTGATAAACAGTCCATACTGTGTGTGGCATATTACATCCTTGCCCTATGAGGTAGTCCACAAAATTTCCTTGAAATTGATAAATGCTCGTATCTCTGACACACTGTGGAATTACATTTGCTCTAAACATGGTGGGTCTTACTAGACATCAAGATCAAATAAATGGGTGCATATCGTCCTCCATATGAGACTTAAAAGAATAAAAAATTAACTCTTATTATCAGAACTCCAAGCACTTTTTTATTCTTTTATTTTTCTACCGCGTCTAAACTTATATTCTTTTACTATAATGGAAAAAGAATCAAATTGATTTTCTCTGGACAGATGTCTTTCATTGCAAGGAGTCGTTCATAAAATGCAGACCACATACTTTGAGTGAACAAGCTTTGTCCACTTTCTGACAATCGCTTCGGCGTATCAATATTATTACGTAATATTATAAGTTAATAATAATTGACTATTTCAGTAATTTTATGATACTATATTTATACCTAAACTCCCTTTTTAGGGCAAAAATTTCTAAAATCCTAAGGAACCGTACAAAATCCATAAATGTTTCGCATCTTTCTCCCATTATTGGATTTTCTAGAGTTTTTTAGGTTTTTTTTTCTTTTTGTTTAGGTTTTAGTGTTTTTAATTAAAAAAATTTAATATATAGTTTGTAGTATAGATTTCTTATCGTGAGGCTATTGTCCGATTAAATATTATTAATTTATTACTTCACGTGATGATGCTGAAATAGTACCATACTTATATCCAAGACTTTTTCCCAATTTACAATAAACAACATTTTCCAGAATTATTTTGTAATCCTCCTTAGTTTTCCCCTTGTAATTAGGGTTGAGTGCGTTCGTTTGTCTCCTGCGAGAAAGTCTTGTATGTAACATATCATCATGTGATAGTGTCGCCAGATAGGTACGACCATGTGATGATATCCTTACATACAAGACTCCCCCATCTCCGGTGGCATATATTTGTGTGGCACCATCGGCCAGTTCACGGGAACCCAAAGTTTACGGGTAAAACTGAAAAATCCCAAATTTTCAGGGGGCATGATATGATTTTCCGGGGCACTTGCTATCTGGGACGCAGCCATGAGGTGTTTTGAGAGTAAAATTTTCAATTTGAAATACGTAATGAGTTTGTTCTATAATTTATTATTCAGATTTTAATAAGTGTAAAATTAATTATTAAAAATTGTAAAAAATTTTTACAGATATTAAAATTTTAGAGAAATTTGCACAATAAATTCGTGTATTGCAAATTAAATATTTCATGGTTTGGTATACATGTGATTTATTAGTATAGTATTTGTAATATTTTAAATATTTGTAACTATTTTTATTGGTACGTTAGGTATCCGTTGACGGTTACATTTATACATGATGTACTCATTATCTATTATTATATGGGACGATGATAGTAGTTTGTCTCATTTTTGAACTTCCAAAACTACCCTTGGTTAGTATACCGAAAAAAATGGAGTGGCATTGTAAGATCACTTTAAGAGTATAACTATCACTAACTGTCCTCAAACTTTTTTAATTATAGGTTTATTTTTATTCATGATAAATTTTATAAAAATTAATATAAACTTGCAAAATATACAAAAATTACATAACATAAAAAATACAATTAATAATCAACTACATACTTAATAATTCCGTGCAGAATATGGATCCACGGCCAGTGTATGTAGATATGACTTTTTGGCCGGTAAGATATAGGCGAAAGAAGAGCACGTATTTATTGACCCTACATAGTGTACATATCAACAACGTGGCAAGTGCTTTAAAATTACCGAAAAGGATCGCGAAGCTGGAAGAAAATGGGAGGAGCAGTGAAATAAATGATCATATGGATATCATTTATAAGAATCGAATTTGAAGTATTTTTATTTTAATTTAAGATGATATCACCGTACTAAGCTCATTTATTAATGTGACAGGTAATATCTTACAATATGATCTTATGACACGTCCATGGACCATCGAGCAAACGATTTCCGGTCAACCAAACGAACATGAAGCGAAAGATAGATGGGCGGTAGTTGAGGACATTTAATACGATAATGCTCGACAAAGGAAACTGCAGCAAGACACGCAATTCAATCTCTCTCCCTTAATTCCAATATTAATTGCAAAGGGTTCAATTTGAATTCAAAGGTTGTGCGAGCTAACGCGCAATGGCCATAAAACGTACGTTTGGCAGGGAAAGTGTACCTGTTCATGGTGACGATCCTGGTGATGGATTCCCAGAACCGGTGGTTCTTGCAGACGACCAAGCACGCAGTCCGGGTTATGTGCTCGTACCAGCACACGAGTGATGCCCCGAACGCGATCGGAGGCCACACCCGCCTCGGCGCCACCCTCCTCATTACGTACTGCGTCGCCTGTGCCCCTTTCGGCACTTGGTAGTACGGCTGTGTCACGGGAAAACCAGAACTCGGTGAGTTAAACCGAGAGACGAGAAATCGGCTGCTATTACAATTCAGAACTCATGTGGGTGACTGATGGAAAAAAATCTTAAACGGTTCTTCTTCATGATGACGTTGTGAAGAATTATCAATCAGATTGTTCTGATTAGTAATAATTATGACAATTGTCCGAACGATTAGCACTAATTTGCTCATCTGTCAAAATGTGATTGGTATTTTCTCATATCACATAACGAGGTAATATCATGTAAGAGTTTCTCGTGACTTATGCATTATGTTAGACGACAAGACGGCCAGCAATAGTGCATGTCACAGATTTTGTGACCTAGATTAATGGGCGAGCAAGATGCTCGTAGATTAACTAATGCGGGGTCCATTGTGGACCCACCGGCATTCTAATTAGATGAACGATGGGATTGAACTTGAAAAATATACGAGGGATTTGATTGTAGATTCCTTGTGTTTTTGGATGGATTACTAAATTAATTATGTGCAAACTTAGGTCAAATTAATGGTCGGAATTAGTTGACTTTGTAATTTTAGCTACTTAATTTTTTTTTAAAGTAGCTATTTCATGAACACTTAAGTCATATTTTCGATAATACACTAAATTCGGAAAATATGCTATTTATATTTGGAGGAAAAAACAAAACATGATTAAAATCTGATGTCGCAACAAAACCAAGCCTGCGATATAATAAGAATTCCAAATCAGACACCCGTACTCGATGCTAATAAATAAATGCACATCCAAAACTCAACAAATTAAGGAGACTCTTCGAATCTCAATAAAGTTGTTATAAAAAAAAAGGTGAAATAAGTGTTAATTACTTGAATTACAAGTTATAATTCATATAAATATGGGATAAGATTATTTAAAATTTTTTTAGATCTTTCTTGTAATTCAACGCTGTTCCTTGTTCAAGGCCTGGGTACGTAGAATACTTAAAGAAAAAAGAAGAAGAAGAAGAAGAAGATATATGGGAATGTCGAGCTAAGCAAATTCGTCGATCGATGGTTCGGGTGCTTACCGGCGCAAGAAGGGTGAGGGACTTGACGGACCCGGGGTGCTTGACAGCTAGAGCCAGGGCAAGGATGCAACCCAGTGAGTGAGCAACAATGTGGAAGGACTTCACCCTGTACGGCTCCAGCACGGACTGTTCTATCATCTCCAGGTGCTCCCTTAGGGTGTAGAGCGAGTCGCTCGGCTTCGGGCTCCTCCCGAACCCTAGAAGATCGACCGCTAGGAACCGGTACGTGCCCCTGGCCGAGTCGGAGAAGTTCGGGAACAGTGTCTCCGTCCAGAATTGGGATGACGAGATGAAACCGTGGATGAATAGAACATCCTCTCGAGCCTTGTCTGAGGACAACATGGAACAACAACACATATAAACACTCGGTTGAAACATTTGAAACATGAACACATGCACAATTTATCCCTAGCGAGAGTTGATGTCATACCCGCGATCCTTGAGATTTTGGGTTCGAATATTAGGCTTAGCGATACTAAGAGCATCAAAACTAGAACTTTTAGGTGATAGATTCATGATATTATGTATGATATGATTAGAGCCGGCCCGACCCACGACTATAGAAGGTTGTGGATAATTTGTGTTTATGGGCAGACTCAAACCAAAATCAAGGGAGAATTTTTTGGACTTGGTCAAAGAGCCCAGTGCGGACACTGCAACTTTAAAGAAATTTTATCACACCCCGGTGACTTATACAAGGAAAAAAATCTTGTGTGTATAGTAATCTCGAATGGTAAAATTAGCACGATAGATATGTGTATACTCTTAAGGCATGGAAAATGACCTTTGACTCCAGCTGTTCTAACGAAGAGCGTCTTCCTCCCTCGGGACGTCCAAGAAGTGCAATGGCCGCAAACACAGTCCGACCACCTCGGAACAGTCCGCCCAACGCTAACCCTTCCCCGAAGCATCTCTACGATTGCCGAGTTCACCGTGAATGTCGATCTCATCAGTCTCCCGACTTTGTCCTTGCTGTAAGGACGTACTACGGCACTGGCCGGTGACTCCACCTTGAGCCTCTCGACGGTCGACCGTGACACCTCTGACACGAGAGATGGCCTCACGTACAGGGTATCGGAGACTTCATCCAGCATTACCTTGCTCGAGCTTAGGTTGACGACCTTGGACTCGCCCCTCTCGGAGACGAGGATCTCTCTGCCGCCGCTCGTGATGGCCCCCTTGGCAGCGGAGGAGCAGTAGCAAGGCCGCCACTCAGCCTCTATGATGAAATCTGCCACCTTGTAGACATAACATAGGACCGCATCGAGGAGTTCCAGGAGGCAGAAGACAAGAAAGCTCACGACATCGTTGATGATCTTCCCGAACAGTACGAGGACTGATCTCACCTTTTCGATCACGGCCATGAATAATTGCTTGAAGAAAAAGAAAATGCCGACCCTTTATTTAGACCTTTAAGGGTGGAAATGTCATTGGTCCGAGAACTGATGGTGCAGACCGAGGCAAACCTCGATCACTTCAAGGGATATTATATAATGCTCGGTGATACTACTGTTACTAAAAGAGGTAAGATTAGTCCGGTCGGTGAAGTGGATTTGTGGATACCAAATTTTGCACAAGGGAGACTTAATTTGGCTCGTTCGGGTTCTCCGGGAAAAGGGGTAGACCGGAGTAACGACCGGTTGGTCCTCCTTTGCCGCCGGACCGGAGTACTTAGAATATTGAATGCGCGAGCGAAAGGGAAAGCTTCTCCTCCGACTTCTTTCTCTACATGTTTGTGGTTTTAATCTGAGAAGGGGTGAGGCTTGGGGGGGCACAGTAGCAAATAAATGTATTCATTGTTCATTTAACGTAGTTTTTTTTTTTAAAATTTTTTATTTGCCAAAAAGGGTTAGGTGGTGGTTGAACGTCCCAGGTGTATAAATTAATTCTCCAAGGAAAAAACATTTTTGCTGCTAATAAGGATCTTCATTTACAATATTAATGAAGCAAATTGTTTCGATCAAACTCTTGTTCAAGCAACCAACATGGTGTCCGGCTGGACTGCATGTTTACTGGTTCGGTCGTTGGTTCCCTCTTCTCTTTAAATGAGGTCTCAAATTCGATTTTCATGAATGGAAAAAAAATGCCCAGTTCAAGATCATCGATTATTGAGAGTAGGCGTTTAAAAGTACACGGTAAGTATAAGCCACGTCTTTAAGATCCCACATCGACTGAATAAGATAACAATAATGAGTTTATAAAATAATTGAGTACCAGTACTTGATAGTTGAAGTTTTTGAATGGAAACGAGTTAGTTCTCCCGTAAGGCCCATAAACAAAAAATATAACACGTGAGCGCCTAACTAACACAACAATCATTGATGTAAACCCGGATTTGCTTCCAGTAGTCCCCTCACGATGTAGTAATCCCACCAGTCTCCTCTCAGCCCAAGTCCCAACTTGGCCAACAATCTGCTCAAACAACACAGAATTCAACACATGCACGTCACCCCTCGAAGCAGAAATCGAGGAATAAAATTCCAAATTGAACAATTAATGAATTGAAGTTTAGAACATAAGAAATTGACATAACGTCATTAAATTTAGACTTTTACAATGTTATAAATCCAATTCCTTATGGGACGGGTCGAAATTTTAAGATTTATATCAAGATTTTCAGTATCTTCCCCCTCTTCTTTCTTCTTTCTTCATCGACTTCTAGGCTTCGAGGGATGGGCCTTATGTGACATAAAAATCTGTCAGCTCAAAAGAAGAAATTTTAGCGAACACGGGAGATGACATAGAGGCCCATCCGGCGTCGAGGTCTGGCAGCAGCATGAAACAAAAGGACCGATTGACCGATTCCGAACGTGGATCACATAACATGTTGTTGCAGCGTGCTCGGGAACAGTAGTTCTTCACTAATCTTGCACGTTCCGGGACGCTTTCGTCTACGAACCTCTCGACTCGAATAAATTCATCTAACACATGACATGTCCTCTGTGCTGGGACGGTTGTGTCCACCTCATAAATGAAGCAGTGCATTTTTCAAAATGAAATTGAATTCATCGGATTCCGAAAATCTCTCTGGGCTGCATTGATGGCGGGCTCTCCCGGCCACATGACTCCCATTCCCCGCGTAGCATGCAATTTACCCGTATCAGCCCCAGCACCACCACCGTCCTCCCAGATCCTTTATTCTTCAATGTGGATCGATTGATCATTGAATATTTGAGTATAGGATGAGGAGATTAATCGGGTCTTACTTCGGGGTTTATTAGTGAACCGTACACCACTACCCCATCAGCATAGGTTTTCAGGTGGAAACATGCTAGTCCTGACCTCGACAATCTCTGATACAAGCTCTACAGATCCGACAGTCTCGTCCCAACCTAATCAAGGTCTCTGACATGAGTCCGAAAAATCTGGCAATCATCCTGTCCTAACTTAAGGCACCCCGTTATGTACCACTATTTATTAGTTTAGATATCTAAGTGAAACGGATTCGGTTTCCAATTATAATTACAATGTAATATCTGAGCATCTAAACTCTGGTAATCTTTGACATAAGCTTGGCAAACCTGACAGTTTTATCTTGGCTGACTGACAACTCTCTCATATGAGTCCAACAAGCACAACAATCTCTTCTGGACTAGCTAAAAGCATGCTAGAAGTGCGCTCATAACAATTTCAGATGCTTTGCGTTTGAGTTTAAACTTGCTGCACAACAGATGAACTACATTAAATGTGTATCGTGCAATCTTTCAGTTATCCGACAGTATTATATGACAATTTGGTCTGTATTATCCAGCTATAAGTTCAGGACTTTTTCTCTTCTAGCATGTGAATAAGTTTTTTTCCCTCTAAATTGGCAAGAATGTCAATAAGGTCTCTCTCAATCTCTCACCAAATCAGAACATCGATTTTCATTGATCCCATCCCAAACTGTACATCGGATGTAGCAGGTCTTCCCTGATCACATCCCCTTGCATCTTTACTCAGTAGAAAATTCCAGGAAGATGTGATAAAAGTAGAAAACAATATTTAAACCGGTGGAAGCTTTCTCGAGGAATATGCCGAGACTATGTCCGACAAACCAAAAGGTCTTCCTGTCCACAGGCAGAAAATTCTATTCATTAGATCTTATAGGCATCGACAACATGAGTATCGATGTAGTGGTCGAGTGCCTCCTGTTCCGGAGTCTAATTATAATGGGAGTTCTTGCAAGAATTGCAACTTATCCCAGCATTCACCTGAGGATAAGATTTCTTGGTGGAAGATTGTTATGAGAAAGTTAAATGGGAAAGTTTCAGTTGGTTAATTGCAGTTGAATCACCAGTAGATTGAATGGATAAAATTATTGGAGTCATATCCAACTGATCTCACTAAAAGCTAGTGAATGGAATAATCTCTGTCATTTTCTCTTCGCCTCTATGGAATTTACTGTCGTAGTTCCATTTTTCGTGATTCATTTTTTTATTTTCATTTGTTTGACAGAAAAATGGTCTTTCTGCTGTAGTGCTTTTGCCCAATTCTCGCCTTATACATATATATTTTATATTTTTAATTAGGTAATCAATATGTTATTTCAATTCTTCTTCCTGTATAATCAATGTATAATTTCTATCATTTAAATTAGAAAATGATGTTAAGGTAAAAAGGCAATTTTAATTCTCAATCCTTTTTTTTAAAACTAATTTCGAGTTGAACTGTTTTGAATAGATTTGATCCTACTTTTTCATACAATTATGCTTTTTAATTTTTCATTATTTTAATATGAAAAAGAGATTAAATCTTCTCCAAAAAATAGATTAAATAGTAAGAATAATAATAAACAATGAAACAATTGAAGAGAGAGAGAAAGGGACTATCCTTAGATTTATTTTATTTTTACGTCAATTGAATCAGTTTCGAGCCTTCAATATTTTTATTGTAGAAATCCAAATTTACCAGATTGATTTTTCTAAACCTTGAGAGCCACTTAAATTTATACCAGGACTCAGATAATTAGTTTTCATCGGTTATAGTTGATTTCTCACCAATAGTTCACCAATCGGTTAGTGTTAGCTTTTTCGTGCCCTCTCGGTCTTCCTCTTACACCCAGAATTAAATTGAGTACCAGATTCCTTAATGTAAGTTCCACATTTTGGGTCTTAGTCAATCGATAATGGTGGTCGATCTACTAAATTAGATTCGCCCGCACAGAAATGTGGAATTAATGTGTGGTGGATAGTTTAATCAATCACGGCCACAGTCTACGTGAAACAGGTGAAGTCCTCCTAATTGTCATCAGGCTACCACAAGATACTGATCCAGATTTTTGTGGATGGAATTGGGAATGTACAAGATTCACGCATACCCACCATTAAATGCATAAAACCCTTCATTTTCATTGGACAGTTTCGATCCATAGGAATCCAACCGTATGGAATTGTCAACTGCAGTTATTGTTCTTGGCGAATAATGCCGTCGAATAATTAATCGATGCGAGGACCATAATATTGGGAAGAGGCAGTTTGCCTTTCATTTTCGAAAGGAGGCACCCGTCTTCCGTATTAAGTTGTTTGGATAATTCGAAACGTTCTTTGTTTTCCTGTATCGAGAGTCTCTTTCAGCAGCTGGATTGTCGGTCTGGACAGGCTATCTGCAAAGGGTCGGGGATGCAAGCATAAGTGTTTGTTGCAATCCTTGTTGAGTGAGTTACGTGGAGTCGAGAATGAAACTTGCGACCATCTTTAGCAAGTTTAGCACAAAATCCATGAATGCACTACTTTATTTTTGGTAAGTCCATGAATGTCCTCCTTTTGTGTACATTTTGTACATTCTGTGACTAATTCTTCATTAATAGAAATACCAATTATTGAAGAATGGAAGACCCCTTTAAGTCGAGTAGTTGGTCTTACTGCAGTGGCATAAAAATTTGACTCACAACCAAGAAATTTTGAATTCGATAATCATTGAGGGATCGTTATGCATTTCTTTATTTCTTCTTATTTCATATCCTTATATCAGGCTCATAAATCTCTTTATAATTCAAAAAAGACCCCCTAAGTCCCAAGTTCTAGTCACATTGTATCACATTTGGTATAAACGAATAAAATTAGAATGGAATAACCTTTTTTTTTTAAAATAATCTTGCCATTTTTAGTTTTTAAAATGTAACGGGCATACTACGTGACAGCGCGGATGTAGTGTCATGAATCAATCAAATCAAGTCATTTATAGAGTTATTTTTTCTCTTTTAAGTTTTATTAAAAAACCTAAAAATAATTGAATCCGATTAGTTTGTGGCTCTACGTCAGTACTATTATATGGTATATCCGTTACACAAAATACTCTCTCCTCTTAAAATGTACTTTATTGTTGAACTTGATAAAATGATATCAGCGGTTCAAACCGCAAAAATACTTCAAAAACATGTAAGAATATTTACTCAATCACTTCTTTAAATAATATCCCATCATCTTTTCAAGGGAAGCACGAGAAATGTCGAGAAAGGAGCCAGTTTAGTACGATTGGTATTGCTCTTGACCTGAGATCAAGTGGTATTGAGTTCAATTATCACTACGAGGCTCATCGTATGCTGTATTTCTTGTTCTTTCAATCATCTTCTAAACCTATATACCTCATTTGTACACCGAAAAAAGCACAAGAAATATCAAAATTCTCTCTCTATAAATGCATTTTTCTTTATCGAAGTTATTTTTTCCCATTTTGTGCGTATCAAACGTGGCCCTAGTATCGAGCAGGTCGTGCGTTCGTTCAATCAATATGCGGTGGATCACTAGTGTATTGATGTGACGGATAGTGTAATATTGTGGGAAAGAACAGGACAAAGAAATCTTTGTTCAAACTCCTGACTCGTCTCTTCCTAACCACACAATTGGAAATTGGCTCGAGCAAACATAGAATACAGGATAAGAGAAAAGAGAATTGAACACCCGATATATGTGATTAATGACAGCAAGGTGCCGTTCGTATGTTCACAGACAAAGAAGGAGTAACAATCTTTACTGTGAATGGGTGGACTACAAGTGTGGAACTTGGACCGCTAGTTGGCTTCTTGTGATAAAATTCGAATAAATTTTGAGTTGTTTTATGATAGAATTACATCCCACAAAACATCTCACATTCTTGAGAGATTCTTACATGAGTTTAGTTTGTCACGTCACTCGTAAATTCTACTATTAAATGTTTAACACATCATCATTAAATGTCACATCAACTTTTTTTATTCATTAATAATAATCATTTTTTAAACATGATGTGATATATTTGTTTAGATGTTAAATATTCATTTGTTAAGTTCACCGTGCCATCCATAAACTCGGATCACCTGAGAATTTCGCCGCGTTCTTGCATGTGGTTGTTGTCCTCTAAGACACACGCAGGGTCCTTAAGCGAGTCCTTCTCAAGTCGACTGATGTCCATATCTCTCGGCTATGACCACGGAAAACCACTTCATATCGATAAACACGAGATTTTACAATCTCGGACATTACACGTACAAACCTAAGTCACATCCCAAACATGGAATCCTCGATTTTGAGTTTGAGGGAGCACTGCAATCCCCATTTAATGTTCTTGTGCAAGAGAGAGCTCACACGAAACCATGAAAAGAAGTCAAAAGCAGGGTGGACCGGCATGGTCCCCCGGTAATCAATGGGTTTGAGTAATGTTGGGGTGGGGTGGGGTGGGGAGTTGACCGCTTCGGTGGTGGGATTGATGAAACTGCACGCATGCATGCTAGCTAACTTGCAGATGAGCTGTTAAATGCCAGCATATCAATGATCAGTTATGACGTTTCATTGCTCTCGATTAGATATTGAGAAGTTATGAATTCGATTCTTGTTAGTGAAATTCTCCATACACTTTCATTTCTCTTTCATGTAATCCCTTTTTGGTCCATGAACTTCCTTTATATAGTTGGCTATTAAATTATACTTTTTATTTGAGTTATTTGTCCAGAAAAGTATCAGCTATCCAAGAGTTCTTCAATTTACCACAAACTATTTTTTATCCAGAAAATCACAATTTATCCAAGGATTCCCTAATCTACTTCGAACTTTTTTTTGCCTAAAAAATCAAGAACTATTCAAAAATTTCATGTTCTACTACACTGTTAATTTATCTATTAATTATTATGACGTGACATCGTACGTGGCATCCATCTAGTAATAAAAATTATGAACTATTATCGAATTTTCTATTTGATCATGTTGATGGACTTGCAAACAGATGATGGATATGCAAACAGACATTCTCTAGTTTTATGACCAGATGGATATCACATGTGATATCACGTCACTCTATTTGTATAATCAGTAAAATTAATAGTACAAAATAGCAATTAACAATCAAAATTGATGACGTGGTAGATTAGGGAGAATAGAGAATAATTGTGATTTGCTGGGCAAAGAAATAGTTCGTAGTAGATCAAAAAATTGTTGGATAATTCATGAATTTCTAGGCAAAAAGATAGTTCTTAGTAGATTGGAGAATTCTTGGATAGTTCCTACTTTTTTAGGCAAATAACCCTTTTCATTTTACATTTTTTTATATTTTACAATTGTCAAGAATAAAAAATAAAATATATAATTAAAAAAAGAAAAATTAGAGAGAGTTGGTGATAATTATAGTTTTAAAAGTAATTTTATTATTTCACTCATTTATTATTATTATTATTATTATTAGTTTATTTATCAGGAATATTCTTAGAATTTCAAAAATACGACCAACAACTTCTATCATCTCGTATTATTAATAGATACATATCAGTTGTCTGTGCCACCGGAGTTCCCCAACCAAACATCGTCTTGTTTTTCCACATTATTAATACGAAACTCCGATTGTCATCGTTTCCTGTCGAGTCCAAAACGAGTGAAGTAAATGAGGAAACTGAGAGACAAGTGAGATGAGCTGTTTGGTTGTGGGTGGGTCGGATCAGAAATTATTGGCTTTTTGAGTGCTGAAAAACGTTCATACACCTAAACGTATACTGGACGCTCTGCACCTCATCATGTGGTGGTTGGCGGTTGGATCCTCTCCTCCGGTCCACTCTAGTGATTGCTCGTCCTTAAAAGAAGTAAAAACAACCTATATCGTATTTACGAGACGGTTCGATATCCCTTCTCCTTAAGTAAGATATCAAATTTGATTCTTGTAAGTAGAGAAAATTTATGTTGGTACAGTTTAATCTTACTTTTCAGTGGACTGACCTAACTTGAATATAAATTGGTCAGGAGATACTTAATTTTTGGATAACATGTAGTATGCACCAGGAAAAAGAAGTTAAAAATCTGCCAACGAATGAAATCAAGCAGGTTGCCTGGCGACCTTGGTGGACTTCACCGACGTAAATTCGATTGTTCTGGGGTCAAGTGCGCCGGTGCGTAGAATTGAATTGATTCAAGCAGGTTCCACGTGTCGAAACAAGTAACAATATTTACTAGATAATAAAGTTTTTGACATGTATTTTTATAATTGCATCAAGTCTCCTTGGAATGTCACACTTTATTCCTAGATAATTAATAAGTGAGAGCTCATTACATTAATTTTTTTATATCGATGATATCCGACACTATCGCAACCGACTAATCCACCGGATGGTATATTATAAGATATAGGACCCGCTATTAATCCTGGATACCGACCTGGTTATGGCAATCTTAATTCACTGTTTAGGGTGATTATGTATATTTCTATCATTTTTACGAATAATTTCTATGTTCAGACCGAGGCTATATTCCCTCTATCTTAACGTAAAATTGCTTTCCCAAATTCGTCTAAATTTCCGAATCAATTTGGTTGGTTGTTAATCAATTGAAAAGTGTTAAGATCGAAAATAACGTAACATAAATAGCTTGAAAAAATTAGTAAGTATAGCAAGAAAAACAAGAATTGAGAATCAAAACCGAGGTCCCATTAATCTAAATGCAATATGAAATTAGCTCATCATCGAAATCATGGACATCGAACCGTGGTACAAGACTGCGATTCATGAGAAATTCTTAGATAAACTTATCTCACTACATGACATGGAAAAACTGCTAATCAGATTGTGACGAATGAGTAAATTAGCATTAATCACCAGTGCAGTCGCCTTAATTATTACTAATTATAGCAATTTAATTACTTATTCCTTACCACGCTACTGTGAGGTAAGATCATGTAGGGATTTTTTTTCCCACCTTATAATCAACAGATTACGGATTTAATACTTACAGTAGAAATTATTTTGCTCATTGATTTCTTTTAATATCTTTTTCTTTTATTAGTGCACGAGTTTCCAAGTTAAATTAAACTTGATTCATAAAATTTTAACAATATATGCAATCCGATTCTAGATACTCACCTTTTATTCTTAAAAATTTCTAAGTTCTATTGTACATATTCCTGCCCAATGGACGCACCGAAAAATATGGTAAATTTTCAAAATAAGAAATTGGGAATGGCTTCCATGTCATTGAAAAAGTCTAGTAAAATAACCGCTATATCCCTTAACTGGTTAAATCGGAAGGTTGGTGGACGTTCAACACATCAGTAAATCAGTTACAAATATCTAGCATGTCACGTATAAGTTATTGACATCTTAAACACTCACTGACTTGTGATGATATATCATGAATCTGTTAAGACTTCTAAGATGTAATGTTTAAGTATTTATTTACGAATATGTACATGATCCTGTCAGGGTAACACCACTAAAACGCTAATATAGTTCACAAAAATCGACATTTTTTTCCAGGTTTAGTCCCAAAGAGCACACTTATTTTGATACAATTACTGAGAGACAATTTCAATCTGAGATCTTAGAATTACTAAATTACATGGGGAATGTGATGCAGTGAAAATATGTGGAAACATTTATCGCAGGTAAGGACTAGCTTGTCCATGTCAAAGCCGTACCTGGCAGCACAAGCACTGTTCCACAGTATTTCTAACCGTATTATTGTTTCCGAAGATTCCAATCATCGACCCATCTGAGCTACGGAGTCTTCTTCCTCTTCCTCCACGTCAGATTCAGATGAAAGAAGCATTAAAATTGAAGCCCAATTCTGGCCCGGTCCACTTTAATTGGGCCATAATTACTTAAGGCCACATCTTGGTTTGCTGAAATTACGTTATACCCGTGATCCGGGAGAAAGTCTTATCTGTAACGGGTATACAACGTGATAAATTGCACTTTGTCACCTTTGCTTGTTACTTTAAGCTTATACTTTTCTTGGTGATGTTTAATCTCCAATGCTAGCAACGATGCCGAGCCATTACAGTTCGGATTTTCCACTGTGCAGTGGGTGACCTGATTCATGGTCTCGAACTAGGATAATAAACACCTTAGTTAATGACCAACTCGACTACATCTCGATCGATCTCCGAGGCAGTCCCGTAAATTTCCCAACACAAAAGCCATTTCCTCATTCACATATTTATGTACACATACACATTGCATATTGGCATGCCGGCCCTCCAACAACTTTTTCATTTACTTGCTTATCGACAAAGGCTACACATACTAAAGCAAGTACTTTCCCATGTTCCTTATGGGATCGACTGAAGCGATATTTCATTTGATGATGATGCAGTTTCTCGATCGTTACCCGTGTTGGGAGATTCCCCCCTTACGCATTTCCTAGATAGAAAGGAAGAAGTCCGTGTTGTGTTTCGCTCGATCTTCCACGAAGAAATATGGTAAGTAATAGTTCAACTACCCCCATCATGTTAGATTGAGGACGTTGCAATGCGTGGTCCTAATTGAACTGCCATATTCTTCAATGCATTCCCATAGGACTGACAGCGTTGCCGGGATTTGGCATTTTAACCATACTATTGTGTCCAAAATCAGATTTCAAACCCTTGGATGGAACTCATGATACGAATTATCGGCCCTACAGCTACCTAACTCGATTGTCCTTTTGGTTGATGGGGTCTTAGTTTGTACACAAACTGCATGGAGAGAGTATTTTGTGTAACGGCTACACCACATTATAGTACTAATGTAATTTCATAAATTAATAAGATTTAACTATTTAAAGATTTTTTAGAAACTCCTAAAATTTTAAAAATAATTCTAGAAATAATTAAATTTTATTGATCTGTGATAGCACGTAAGCACTGTCACTTGATATATTCATTATATATCAGACTTTCTCCACTACAAAATCAATTCTTAGATTTTGGATTCAGCCCTACAATCTGTTGAATATAGGAACCAAACCTTACAGGAAACCAATATTATAACATAGATTCCTTGTACCTTGTTATAACATGTCTTTCTAGGTTTTTTTTAGTTTTATTAAAAAAATTCTTAAAATGAACGAATTTTATTGATTTATCATTTCACGTTAGTATTATCATGTGATATACCCATTACATATAAAGTTTCTCCCACCTGACTTCACGAACGAACTTTACTTATTCTTCTGAAACAAAATGAGATATTTCCTACTATTGATTTTTTTCCATGTACAAATGAGATATACAAGTCTAGGAGGCATAGAAGTAGGAGGGAATAAAAACAGCATATGAAGTTCCAATAGTGAGATCGAATTCAGAATTTCTGGATTGTAGGGTGGCAACAATACCAGCTATGCCGAGTCTCCCTTTTCATCCTATTATTGGCTTTGGCTAGAACTAACTCCACCTGAACATCCTGGCCGAGACACTTCCAGAGGGTTTTGATAGGGCTCTAAAAGTTGACCAAATCATACATCATTCTTGACCATATATAATATTAGTTATCTCTACGGTGATCTCCAGTGAAATATGCTATCTCTAACTAACAAATTAGAAAAGTAAACCTTGAGATCCTCTCTGGGACAAGTCAGCTAATCACCACTACATCTGGTGAAGCTAGGCCAATCAAAGTCTTTGTGTTTGACCTTGGTTTATGAAATCCAAATCAGGGCAATGGCGCTTATCGGGGGACTTGAACGCTGTAAAGCGCCCTGTTGAACTATTATGTCTTATGTTGTGGATAGAGGGATGACGAGACTGGAGAAAGCCATCTGTGACCTATGTCTATCTGATCACGCAGCCTTGAGGAATTTCTTCCCCGGTTGATTGGGAGGCAACCGGCTCTGCAACTCCGATCAATTAGCCATGGCTATTACTTCCCTGATTTTTGGTTGCTAAGCTTGCCACACCTGGAATCACTTGCCGTGATCCAACTATCAAGTTGAAGCTGTTGGACCCAAGCCTTGTAGAAATTTTAACCTCTGGTGCAACATCATAGAATATATTTAGACATATATTTAGACAATCTATCGAGGACAACCCAATGCCAACCTTAGACATGAAGATCGCGATGTTAAAAGCCAGTCCTAACAACATGTCCATTAACTTGTTGCAGAGGCAGTTGGATGATTTGCAGAACCGCATTCTTGATAGTATAAACACATATGGTAATCTGTTCTAATACCGTATGGAGTTTCCATTAGACTTATAAGAGTTTGAGAGCTCATGTTTAATCTAACAGTTTAAGCTAATTAGCAGTGGTATCCACCTTATTTTCTAATGATTTTCGATTTGTTTATCCGATATGAAATTATAAGACTCGACAGGGGCAAAGGAGGACCTTAATAATGTGACTTCGGTTGACAACTTGTCAAATCAGGTTCCGCAGAGGTGTATCTCCTCTTTTCAGGTGCAAATGCTGGAGAGAATGCTCACGATAGAGGAAACAAACAATGCTAATTATAATATTGTTAGAAGTGTTTTGAAATTTTTTGTGATAAAATCAGAGCTAGGTTAAAATTTTGTGTGACCCGAAGCGTGTATTTCTTCACAAATCTTGTGGTGGATGCAAAGAGCTCGGGCCATTACAGCAAAATGGTTCTTTGTTTTTGTATTGTATGCTAGGGTTCGGGTTCCACCCTTATACTCCACCATTGTTTGACGCTCATAGTGAAGGTTGGTCGTCCTCCGTTGCTCGTGACCATACAGATAACGCATGTTGTCCCGAACCGCATATATATTGGATGTCCACTTCTCTTCCCTATTCTCTTGTATTTTCGTTTTCTCAAGTTGATTCCCAACATATATTTCTACTTGGGAGTGACTCTCCTGGCCTAATGGATACACTGCATTTCCCTCCAAGTATACTAACACTTAAGACTTCATGAGCCAACACTTGAGGACCTCAATAATTTTTTGTCACTCTTTCGTCCCTCAATTCCCATTCCATCTAACATATAAGGCCATTGTCTCAATTCTGTTGATGGAAAGCTGATGTGGCAGCCAGCTAGGGCAAACAATGGTAATTTTACTAATGTAGCATCGCCATGTTAGAGAACAAATAATGCAATAACACTTTAGCCTCTGAATATTTAACTTTCTAACACTTAAGGATATCAAAAATTTTTACTACTAAAGTTCATAAATTCATATTTCATCTAAAATTGATCTGATTTTCAATCTTCTAAATAAAAACTGATATAAATACTAACATTGTTCTACCTGTTAGTAATTTTATGTCATTCTATTGTAAGAGTACATGTCATGTAATATAAAGGTAAGAATAAGTGTTGTCTCAGATAAACGAATTGAAAATATAAATAATCATTGTAATTAACACAATTTCACATTATTTAGAAAATGAAAATTAATTAACTGAAATTCAAATAAGATAGTAAGTAATAAATAAAAAATATTAGTAACAATCAAATCGGTTTTAAGGATCGCAATTTCCTCAAGTTATTTTTTTATTAGTAAAAGGAGAGCAGCAATAGTGGCGGCTTAATCACCCATTGTTATGTAATGTTCTGATTTTCATGTTCATTTGTGAAAATATCATATGAAACTGATCCTGTCAACATAGAGCCACTGAAGGTCTAGTATAAATGAAGAACACAGTGATCGCTAAGGCAAAAGGTCAGGAGTCTTTTCTTGCAATATTGCTGAAAGTGATATTCAAACCAATCACATCTACTTTACCAAACCACAAGAGAGTGAGTTTTAAACTACTAAACTACTAAACTACTACTTCTGATGGTGACTTCCTCAGGTTGCTATTCTAATTCTTGTCTTTCTCTTAATTAGATCCTACTTGAACGAATGTATGATATTAGAATACAATTGTTCTATTAACTATATTCTACTTGACCTATCAAAATTAAATAAAAAATAATACTTAAAGAACCAAGAGTTCCACAAACTCATATTATTTATGATTTGGTTACATGGCTAAAAATTAATTTCTCAACTACAGAGATATAATTCACTAGTGAAACTAAGAAATAAATGAGACTGATTTTATCAGCAGTCACCCCGTAAATTTCAAAATCACAATCTTCACGTGTAAATAACTGTCTACATTAATGGCTTGATATCTGAATAACTTGTTATGATATCAAATATCATGACCAGCTAATCAATATAGGAAGCATTAGCTTTCTTGTTAATTTTTCATATTATATAATCAGATAGCTTAGAATTCTTTCATTCAAGTTACTATTACCATCTCCACACCTGGCAACAATCTTTCAAGTACAGTGAATTTTTTCAAGCAGTGGTTTCCCCCATCGAAGAGTTTTGGGTATAGATTAGTGTGTTCTTCCTTTCTTTTTATTGCCTATTTGCCTTTTGCCCTTCGTCCCATTTTCTTAACACACCTCAACTGTATATGACATTCATCTAGATGATAGTTTAATATAACTTTTATTGAGATAGAGAATAAGTTATTGTCAACATGAATGTTTTCGAGAAATCAAGTAGCAAAACAAAACATGCCAAGCAACACGTAAACTTGTGTTAGAACAATACAGAATCAGAAACAACTAGTACAATGTTGGATTCATATTGATTTTTATTAAAAAAAGACTGAAAATTGGATCAATTTTAGATGAAATTTGAATTTATGAACTATAGTGATAGTAAAATTTTTTGAGCATGCTATACGGATGTGCTTTGCGGTGCAAGTTAGCGGGCTAATTTGTGCCTCTCACCCAATCGTATAGTGTATGTGTCCACCGCCAAGGAATCACCATCCGATCAAGCTTAGATTTTACCAATCTGGGAAAGAACTAAGAGCATAAACTATTGTTGGCTGCCTTTCTCAGGGAAATATGGCCTCTGGTGGCCGTCCTCAACCAGAACCGACTCAGATCTCTACCGACTTAGATCTCTACCAACACTAACCAAAAAGAAGAAGCAATGAAGCTAGGAAGACGTGGAGTGGCTTCAAGGAGACAGAGGATAACAAGCTGCATTTCATCCCTCCAATAGGAGATGCAGAGGGTTCAATCCTCAAATTCCCACAGGATGTACTGGACGAAGGGAAGAAGATATGAGAAAGAAGCCTCATGGGTCGCTTCATTGGCGAGCCTCCAGATTTCCAGCTGATTACTACAGCAGCCAACAAGCTATGGTGCAAGCGTGGTCAAGTTAAGGTCTCAAGAAAGGGCATCTGGTTTGTCTTCTAGTTCCCAAGGGAAACGATGCGGCAATGTGGTCCTAGAGGCGGTCCATGGATCATAGGGAAGAAATATCTTATGCTTCAAAACTAGTCAGCCAACCTAACAGTTGGCACTTTGGACTTGAAGAAGGTGCCTCTATGCGCAGTCCTTCGAGGTATTCTTATGCATCTCTACACTGCAAATATTATTAGTCACATAGCTAGTGCAACTAGAAAACCACTATTTATGGACAAAGGTACCACTAATCAGATGCACCTGGATTTCGCTAGAATATGTGTGGAAATCGATGTTAAGAAGGATTCAGAGCA
Organism: Lagerstroemia speciosa; assembly: GCA_037672795.1. Lineage (NCBI taxonomy): Eukaryota > Viridiplantae > Streptophyta > Magnoliopsida > Myrtales > Lythraceae > Lagerstroemia > Lagerstroemia speciosa. The sequence goes on along the minus strand of CM075289.1, from coordinate 5,855,867 downwards.
AGTAATACGTGTTGATGTGGGTGATGGGCTAATAGTAGAGATAAAGATTATCTTTCCATGGCTGCCAATTAGATTTTGCAAATGCAGATCCTTTGGCGACGATTGTAGCACCATAACTCAGATTGAAGAGCAAAGAAGTAGCAAAAATGATCCTGCAAGTAATTCTGTAGAGGTAAATGGTATACACCAAGAGAAGTAGAAGCATGATTACATTAAAATAGCTGAGAGTTCAAGTAAACCGAAGCCTGCAATTGAAGGTAACATTATGTAGGAGGTCAATGTAGAGGAAGATAATCATCTTCAGTGGGGGCTCTATATCGAGTTTCCCACCATTTGTCAAGAAGCAACAAAAAGCAAACAGAAACTAGAAGTGGATAGCAGTACACTCTCAAGTTCAAGAGACCAAGAGAAGCCAAAAACAAACGGGACACCTCCCTACACACAACAAGCTGAATCGATTTCCCATAAGGAGAAGGGGAAAAAAAGGAAGGAAGAGGGGTAAGGGTCCTGGCGACCGATTGATCATTGTTACTTGGAATATACGGGGTTTTAACAATCCCGTCAAGCAAGGCACAGCCACGTGTCTTGCAACAAGCAGGAAGGTAGATATCATGTGTATAGTGGAAACAAGAGTAAGTCAGGGAAGGGAACAGAATACCTTGAAGGCCTGGAAATGCTGGAAAATGGAGATAACTCTGACCTATCACGGAATGGCAGGATTTGGCTGTTTTGGAAACCTCATATTGACCTCACAACCCTAGGACGATCTGATCAGTATATTCACTGCCAACTAAAGGACAGTGATGTAGAAGACATGTTCTTGACATTTATTTATGCCTCTAGCTCAAGGGAGGAAAGGAAAAAACTTTGGCAAGACCTGGAATACATAGGTGCTCACTTGAGAGGAGAATGGAGCCTTATGGGCGACTTCAATGCAGTTTTTAATCCCAGGAAAGTGCTCTATCCTGGCCACACTGTGAACACAAACTTGAGCATGGAGGATCTCGTAAGTTGTGTGCATTCCTTGAATCTAAGTGACCATCCTGCTATGGGGCCATTTTATACATGGACGAATAGGAGAACTAAGGGATTTTAATGTCAGAAACTCGACTGTATACTGATTAACAACAAATCAATGGAACAAACTGGTTGCTCAATAGCTGAATTCCTGGAACCGGGCTTATCTTATCATTCTCCAATCCTCCTCAAGCTAATGAGTTTGTCAAAGTTCGGACCCAAACCTTTCAAATTTTTCACCCATTGGTTCAGGTATGAAACTTTCCTAACTACAGTCAGAATCATATGGAGCAAAGCATTCTCACATGACCCAATGGAAAACCTATATGCCTGGCTCAAGGAGGCGAAAATGAAATTCAAGGACTGATGGTTTGTGTTGAGGATTGTAGGATAGTTTGAAGCATGAGGAAGATGGATGGAGGTTTTGTAAGATGATGTTTGGGAGATGTTTAGAATGACTGGGAGGTGTTTAGAAGGAGTAGGAATTAGATGATTGATGGGATGAGTTTGAGAAGAGGAGTAGTGTTGTTAGCCGGGCCGATTCGGACCGGTTCCAGTCCGGGTCGAGACGGTTCATGAACGAGCTCAGTCGGGCTCGACCTAGACCGGGAAGTAAATGGTCCGGTCCAGTTCGGGTCGACGGTTAGGGTCCAGATGAACCAGCTCGGAACAGTCATACAGGCTGGCCGGTCCCGTTTGAACCGGCCATATTTGTTTTTCTCTTTTTTCTTTTTTCTTTTTTCTTTTTTTTGAATTTTTAGGATATTATTTAGGAATTTATGTATGATTTTAAAATAAAAATGAAAGATTTCATTGTTAAAATTCGAACTCAAGTTTATTATTTGAAAGTCAAGAATCTTAACAAACTAGACTAATCATATTTTTCTTATATTTTTATGTTCATTATTATATAACTAATTTGATTAAGGTATGTTTGATTTATACCATTTTTAAATAAACTTAAATTATTTATTTTTAAATAAAATTAAAAGATTATGTTGTAGGTATGTATGGCATATTTAAAATATTTTAAATATGATCAATATTTATAATATTTTAGATGTAGTATAAATTAAAATAACAATTAAAAAAAGGGAGAGAGAGAAGATGAGGCTTCTTATTGGGGGTGGAGCCCACGGGGACAAATTGAATTGACTGGCTTTCAATTCCTTTTCTTTTTTTGGGTGGGGGGTGGGGCCCACATGGGGAGCCAACGGTTAGTTAGGGTTTTGCAATCTCTTTTTTTTTTTTTTCCTTCCTGTACCGGTTCCAGCCATTCACGGTTCCGGGCCAGTTCAGGGTCGAAAACGAGCCGGTCTGGTTCCGGTTCAACTGGTCAATTTTGTGGACCCAACCCGTAAGTAGGCCTCAACCCGTAAGGAGCGGGCTGGTTACAGTTCACGATCAGTCCAGTTCGAGTCATGATTCACACAGGCCGGTTCCGATCTGGTTCCTGGCCGAACCGGCCCGATTAACAACACTAAAGAGGAGACTCTTGAGAGGATAATGAGAATTATATTTCTTGGAGTATTATATATACAATGGGGTGCATAACCTATTTATAGTGGTTCATGAAAATCTCTAGAACCCTACCATCCAACATACTAAAATGTTCTAGAGTTTGAAGCATCTATAAAATTCATACATTTTACCTAGTACTCACAATGTTCTAGAGAATCAATATTCTAGAGAATTAAGGTTCTAGAATTATCACCGCATATTCTAATACTTTCTAGAATTGTGCACCATAATAGTCTAATAAGGACCTTCACCAACAATAGAAAAGTAGTTCACAGTCCCTGTGGCAGTTACAAGAGCAACTTGTTGTTCTCCAGAATGAAATCATGATGGGGAATGGCAGCCTGGGAACTGTAGAGCAAGAAGCTGATTTATGCACACAACTATATGAGATGCTTAAGAAAGAGGAGGACAACCTGAGATAGAAGGCCCGTGTTCAATGGCTTAAGCTCGGTGATAGCAATAACCAAGTTTTTCATAGAACTATCAAGTGTTGGCAACCCATACTACCATCAACTCCATTACTCTAGATGATGGGACAAAAAGTTGAGCAAGTGGATGACATCAAGATAGCTCTCGTCCATCACTTCAGGGCCCTCCTAAGCTCTCCTGATCCACAGGTTCATCCATCCAAAGAAGATTTGGAGCATCCAAAGCAAACTACTCGAAATGATACATAGAGAAGCTTGTTGTTTGCTAAGGTCATAGAGCAAGAAATTAGAGAAGTTGTCTCCTCCAAAAAAAAGAATATATCACCAGCATTCGATGGTTTTCCTGCCGAGTTCTTTCATGAGGCTTAGTCTATTGTGGGTGATTCTATCGCAGCTGCGGTGAAGCATTTCTTTGCTATAGGACAATTGGCAAGGAAAGTAAATTCCACTAGCATCATCCTTGTGCCCAAAAGGGAGAATAGTTAGATGATACACAATTACAGAGCCATCTCTTGCTGCAACATGATATATAAATGTATAGCCAAGGTACTTGCTCAACGCCTAACCCATGTTCTGCCACATTTAATCAGATGGAATCAGTCCACTTTTGCTCAGGGTAGGCGAATCTCAGACAATATATGATTGGCCCACACACTTTTGTAGAATTATCAAAGGAAAGGGCTATCACCAAGAGGTGTGGTCAGAATCGATCTTCGAAAGGCATTTGACTCAGAGAACTGGTAGTTTACACTGAATCTCCTCCAGGTAAGGGGCTTTCCATAGAAATTCATACATTGGATTAGAGGTAACATCACATCAACTTGGTTTTCAATATCTTGCAATGGGTCTTTGACTGGCTATTTCAAGGGGCTGAAGCAGGGGATCCCCTTTCCCCATATCTATTTGTATTATTTATGGATATTCTGTCTCAAATGCTTGACAAAGCTGTAAAAACAGGACAGCTTGGGTACCATCCAAAATGCAGGGGACTTAACACATGTTTGCTTTCCAGATGATCTTCTGGTTTTCACAGACTGCTCAATAAAATCTTTTCTATCTCTCTGTACAGTACTTGATGCATTTTACCACACAGCAGGCCTTAAGCTGAATGTTGATAAAATAGAATTCTTCTGCTTCGGTATTTCTGAGACACAAATAAGGGAGCTGGAGCTCCGTTCGGGTTTCAAGAGAGGCAACCTGCAGATGCGCTACCTAGGAGTCCCTCTTTTTTCCACTAGATTATCTGCAGCGAATTGTAATGCTTTAGTTGTCAAAATCACAAGCTGCATCTCCAACTGGACATTCGAATACCTATCCTTTGGCGAGAGATTACAACTCATCTCATCGATCCTATACAACATGAGAAACTACTGGATGTCTCATTTTATTCTCCCGAAAAAAATTCTGAGTCGAGTACAACAACTTTGTAGCACATTCCTATGGAAAGGTGATCTTACAAATGCAAAAGAGGCAAGATGGGATGAGTTATGTTCTCCGAAGAATGAAAGAGGCTTGGATCTACGAAACATTGAAACATGGAGCCGTAGACACCTCATTTTAGCTTAAGAAGAAATATTTGGTGGTCATTTGTTCAAGGCATAGAACTATTGGTATTAGCAATTGGGTGGGATTTTAGAGGCTTGGTAGATGACTTAATGGAGTTAAAGTGAGCAAATGTGAATTCATCATGAAAATCATTGAGATAACTTTGGTTTGATGAATTTTGGACCAGAAATTCATCTTGGAGTGGGAGATACAATTTTTTGGAGGAAGATTACCTGACCTGTGAATAGTAATTGAGTTATGGTTGATTTTGCAGGAAAAAATCATATCTATTTATTGGAAGGTCTAATTTGAGCAAAACTTATGGAATTTGGATCTAACTCATGAAGGATTAATAGATAAGTGGAGCGAAATATTGAAAGATCCAGAATTAGCTTGAGAAAATTGATCACCGAGCCTCAGTGTGTAGGGCTGGCCCGTACCAGTAAGTTGGATTCAAAAATTTGTTTCACACTAATTCTGAGGCCTTTTGTGGGATTCTTCTTTTCAATATTCAATAACATGGTGAATATTTATCAGAAAATACTAGAAAGAAAAGTTAAAATACGGTCTCAGATGGAGAGAAGAAAAAAAGGGCAGGTTCAAAACTGCTATGGACAGATAATATTTCAGCTAGAATGACTCAGGAAAAATGAAAAGTAAATATTACTGGATTCAGAAATTAGAAGATACATAGCTGATTTTGAGTCTTAATATATTCCTTCTTATTCAGTTTAATTGGAAGGGAAAGGTTATATAAGGGGGTTGAAGATTACCGGAAAAAAAAAAAAAAAGATCATGATCCTTTCCCACGAAGATTGTGGCTGTCGATCCTCCTTGGAGTCATTCCAATCAATCCCAAGAACTTATCCCCCCTGCACAGCTAATGGCAAGTTGATTCTCACTTGGTGGAGCCCTCAAATCATGTCTAGTTTTCTCCGACCGGCCTAAAGCCTATCCCGGAATCCTTTGTGCTAAAATAAATTTTCATTGTTAAAAAATCGGTATATTTTTCCCATTCCCATTCCTTTTCACCACTGGTTTTGGTCATTGTCTTACCTAAATTTGTTGTGAATTCCATGTTATTGACTTCCGAGCAAAAGTGATAGTTTTTTAATATTGTTTATCAATGAATGAAGGGGTACAATGATTATTCTTGATGTTTTGAAGGTTGATTTGATTTATATCGTTGTTATTATGTGGGCTGAATGGTTGTATAGTGATACCCGTGGTTGCCCTTTCTCAACATTAAAAAATCGTGCAGGCTCCTATTAATCCATTGAACATTGTTCTATATGTTCAATAAGTTATCTCACAGGCTTAAAATTGTTTATCGGGTGTTTTGATGATGAAAATCAGATTTAGTATAATAAATAATGGTTTTATCTCTGCAATGAGCAATCTTATTATCTCAAAACGGTTTTGTTCGAAAATATCATTCATTCGCTAAAAGTGTTCCCTATTTTACGGATGTTCAAGTTTTTCTCATGAGAAGGCTTTTTTTTAATCAATTTATTTAGATTTACTTGTTCATCTTGGTCAGGATGAGGTTACTAAATTCATTCTGGTGTCTTCTTGCTATTATTGACTCATTTAGGCTAGGATAGTTGTCATTGCCCCTGTTTATGTGTTGTTTGGTTGCTGTGACAAAAAATTATTATTTGGATTATCTTTTTAGAGCTCCACAAGTGGTTACAATTGATTCTTCATATGTACGCCCCACTTGATCACTCTGAATGGTTTCAAGACTTTGTCGATTGACTTTTGGTGTTCTCATATTTTATTGATTGATGGATGTTTAGGGGACCTATCTTTTTTGTTTTCCTTTTAGTCCTTTCCTTTGGTTTGCTTGTTTCTTGGGACTTATACTTTGTCAACTAAAATCCATTCTTAACTTCATGTTTATCCCGCTTAACTTTACTACATTTACATATCGTTATCTTCTTCTAATTAGATAGGATAAGAAAACATGGGATTAAATAACATGAGGCAAATCTAGAAACATTGTTAGGATACAGATTTAGGGCGTGTTGGTGGGCTTGTGAGCCTTTCAAGTGTATTAGAACCCTCGGATCCGACTTTAGCTCAGGACCGATAATAAAAGTCTAGGGGATTAGTGTCGTGCTCTCTTAGGTAAATAATAGATTTCTAATCGACCTTAGGATTAGTTTCATAAACAATTAGTGGTGACTCTCTTTTATTTATTTATTTATTTTTAGCCATGATATCGTGAACTTGATTTTTTTTTAGGGTTGCGACAGGAGCAAAACTTGCATCTTGAAGAACTTATGGTAGCTCTTAACACGCTCTGACTCTATTTGGGTAGCCTGGGCACGGAAGTACTTGCTTAAAGGATGTTCAATATGGACTGCCAAAGCAACAAATGTTCTTGGAGCTGGTGCAAGATCTTCAAATTGCAAGATTTGGCAGCTCCGCACATCAAATGGGAAGTAGGTACCGGTCGAGAAATCTCTTTTTGATTTGATAATTGGACGAGTTTGGGTCCCCTATCCACTTATTGCCAAGTCGGTATTGCTTCCTTCCCCTCCCTTGGTCCCTGAAGTACTGTGGCTGAAGTCCTCACCTCAGGATCATGGGTTTGGCCACGCTCTAGAGACCTCCAAGCTGCTGCCATTATTGCATATATCAGCTCACATGTAATTCCAACATGAATTGACCAAGTGTTGTGCGAAGGAAGGAGAAATTTCGCTCTAACTCAAGCTTATAAGGACTTAAGATCTATAAGGAATCGAGTACCATGGTATCATGTGATCTAGTTTCAAGGGCACGTAACAAAATTCTCCTTTATGTCCTAGTTAACGATCTTAGACAAGCTACCTACCAAATGCAGAATCATTGGGTAAATATCCCGAACAAGTTGTGTGTATTTTGTGCAAAGATTGATGAGACAGTATCACACATTTTCTTCTCTTGCCCAGCTACTGCTGTTATGTGGGCTGGTCTTTTACACAAAATGCAACTATCTCGGAACCCAGGAGGTTGGGCTACTGAACTAGAGGTGGCTATGTCTTGGAAGGGACGATCCTTGGACTCAGTTCTCCATTGTCTCCTTTGGACAACTTACATCTATATCATTTGGTTGGAAAGAAATAAGAGAATCTTTCAAAGAATTACACAGCGAGAAAACCAAATTATACGTAGAATTTTTGAATCAGTTCGATTTAAAGGAGCCACTCTACTAAGATAAGGGCATAGGATAGCACACAGCTCCTTAGCATCTCCTTTTAATCTACGAGACTTTTGTAAATTTATGTATATTCATCACATCAATGAGATAGTTACTTATCAAAAAAGAATTTTGATGTTCGTAAGTGCTAGAAAGTTAAATATTCATGGACTAAAGCATTATTTTTCATTCTGCTGATATCGTAGTGCCACATTAGCAAAATTACCATTCATTTGACCAAACCGGTTGCCACATCAGCTTTCTGGCAATGAGAAAGAGATGGTGGACTTATGTGTTAGACGGAATGGGAATTAGGGGACGAAATTGTGGAAAAAAATTATTGAGGACCTCAAGTGTTCCATCATAACAAATGGGGGTCCTCAAGTGTTAAGTCCAAATGTCCCTAAAACAATACACGATCTTCTGCTATTCCTACTAATTTAATAATTTTTGGACACATGTACAGTTGTTGAGGGTGGGTGGGTCTTCTACGGTACAAGGTAACTAGGATACGTCGAGAGTAGGTGTTGACAGAACAGCCCCGCATTTGAAAAATATTTTTAAAATATTGGAAATATATGAAGTCCAAACACCACAAATTATCGACTTAAGGCCAGTTAAATATACTGACCTGATTCTTAATTGGACTTGTACCTATCTCCCCGACATTCTCTTTGAATTCAAAAGCAGCACATTTATTTAGAGGCCATTATTATACAGAGAACATGGATTTAGTGTTATATGAATCAGAGACATGTGTACATGAACCGATGAAAAAAACATTCGTTTGTGAAAACGATGTGAAGTTCTGTCAAGGGATCGAAGCTGACATGTGCATGCCGAGGGAAAATACATGAACAGGAAAAGAAATGACTTATTAAATTAATATTCATAATTTGTGGCTTTTAACAATTTTGTTTGGTTAACTTTGAACTAAACCGAACTAATTACATTTATAGATTAAATTATATTTTTTTTATAAAAATCGGCTAAATGTTAACTAAACCGTAAAAATTAATTTTATATGGTTTGGTAATTTTGAGATAAAAACGAATATAATGTAGTTTAGACTTAATATTTCAAATCAAATTGATCTGGATATTTGGTTTAATTCGATTCATACCCCTACTTTGAGCTGCATTCAGTAGGCAGTTATAAAACTAGATACTAATTCATTGTAGCTCATACATGTATTTATTTATCACTTGGTAATGCTAAAGTAGTACAAATGTGTAATTAAAGTTTGAAATATAATTAATACTTATACCGTTACAATTATCAAATCCTTAAAAATCTCAAGAAGTATAATAGAACTCTAACAAATAGTGAATCATATTTGAAAGGATATACTGCACCAGTATTATCATATAGTATAATCGTTGCACTATAGATTTTCTCGAACATCAAATGAAATTCCGTGAACGAGTTAAGAAATCCCTATTTTTATGTACATGTATAAGGAAGCACCTTATCGATTCATTGTATTTTGCGCGCGTTCGAAGACAGTCCCTAATGTTTTCTTGATCTGATTTTGAACAATAATACCAAACCAATCAATCAGTTAATTAGAAAGCCAAGTGAAAAGGCGAAAGAATCTTCAATTTAGTCCTAAAGAGGAGCAAGACAAGCAACAGGGTTTGTTCTGTGATTCTCGTGAGACATTTTAACAAGCTACCACATGTATTATTCAAATAATGCATCTGTTTATAATAAACTCCTTCAAAAAATAATCTGACTTTTGCTTTCTATTTTTTGATATTTTTTTCAAATTACAGGGAAGGTTAACAAATTTAAAAATAACTAAAGGAAAAACTAAATAAATAAGTACAAAAAATAAGTAAAAATCAAAAACTTTTTACTTTTAGCTTAAACAATTTTTTTACTGTGTCAGACTTTTTTTTTTATTTTTAACTCTTTTTCCCTCTCCTTTCTGGTACCTCTTCTATACGTAGGTAAGCTCACACTTGGCCAGTTTCATCTTCGATTGTCGAGCGACAATGACAGACATAAAAAGATAATCAACATCGGCAATTGGCCGTTGATTGATTGAGAATGACATTTTACCAGTGCGACCCGACCACTTGGCTATTATTACTTGACTTGTGTCTGCGGGGGAATGTCTGAAACCCAGACCGATTGTGTTCCACTAACCCCACCAATCAATAAAGCCAGCAATCCGCCATGATTAACTATTCCAAGCTTTTCAATGGAGTTAACGAATTCAAAGAGGAACTTTAAACATGGTGGACATGATTGCATGCACCAAGATGTTGATAAAGATTTCACGCTTTTATCGAGTACTCCCAAGATGAAGTAAGGCCTATATGAATTCAATCGATCAACTTAAGGACCAAAACCGGAAGAATTTGAGCCAATTGATGATTTTTCAATCACAATTAAACACACGCTTGCCAGTAAAAGAAGTTTAAAACTTGAAATTATGTCATTTCAATGGAAAAAGAAGTAAAAGTACTGCCGTTGGAACAACTTCCGAAAATACAATTTGAATCTAAGGCTCAAGTATGGATGAATTAATGGTAATATGTGTCCATTCTTTTTTATTTCTTCGGTAAAAGTATCCATTCTTGTTTTGCATGATCTCCATTGTTCCATTAAGTTTGAAGTAATATCAGAGTTTTGCACTAGGAAAGCTTAATAGATTCATGTCGAGAACTATACTCTGCAGAACATGGCTGGTGAGGTAATTGTCATACTCGATATTCCGTCTCTCTTTATTTAGTATGTGGTAATTGATATTCAAAAATATAATAAATTTTACCGAATTCAAATTTTACCTCAATTATTCTTCTAAACAGTAAAAGTCTCTCAAATTTTTTTCTATTTAAGAGTTGAATTAGTGATTATTTTATAGAAAAAAATGTCAAGTCGCTTCGACTAACATAGCGTTTTCCATTGTATGTGACTAGAGAGAGTGGAGAGCCAACAAGGACGAACAAATACTCAGAAAGCTGAGGCAAATGAAGCTCATATTATTGAAATACCAATCATTTCGACAAGGCCACATCGACTCAGGAAGATGAATGTCAAAGAGAGTACTGTTCCTTCAATTATTAGATGCCACGTGTAAGATTCTCTCCCGTATCCCCAGGTACGAGGACCTATTTATCTTTCTGGAATGCTAAAATTATTAAATATGAAATATCTGGGATTATGATCACTTCCCTTACACCGACAAGTGGCTGAATGGGTCCGCCGATGATAAGGACGATGATGACTTCACCATGAAGTCGCTCCAGAAGAAGTCGCTCTCAAACCCTGATGTTTGCAGGCTCTGGTTGTCGTTCACTCCATTCAGACGCAGATGGTGAAGGTCATCCTCATCGTAGCTGAAGCAGCAGAACTCTCTGGCCTGCTCGGGATTCTCGGTCTGGCCATTGAGCTGCAAAGCGATGAGCCTGTCCAGGCTGGCCCAGTTGCTGAGCCTGCCGGGCTCAGGCAGCAGCTCGGAGTACTCCGAGGTGGCTGCATCAGAGGAACGGGCTGGCCCTGGCTCAGCAAGCATCGACTGGAAGTGGCTGTGATGTGGCAGACTGCGCGGCCTATCGAGTGATGGGAGGTCGATCAATCTCTCTTGGTACATGGCCTGGTCTGGTGGGAGCTGGTACCTGTCTTTGTTGTTGCTGTAGTCGCTAGTACCATCGTCGTTGTTGTCACTGTCGTTATTGTTTTGAGGATATTTGAGGTTTAAGGTGGTCTCGTTCTTGACCTTGGACGGATTCTTTTCCATGGAGGAAAGTACCTGATCGAGGACACCGGATTGGTTGCCAGCGCCAGAGTGCAACATCTGAAGCTCCGAGTCCGTCGAGGTGGTGGGCTTCTTCGTCGACTTGCTCTGAGGGATGTCAAAGGATTTCTGGTAGTTTTTCTTCTTGAACACCCGACAGACAACCCAACCATCCTCCAGCACATTCACGTCAACAGATGAAGCAACAACCTAGATCAATTAAAGAACCATGTTAGAAACCATTCGTTCAATAGCCATATTGATTTATATGATGTGAAATACCGAAACGAAACCAACATGCTTGGTTGAAATGGTTGGACATCTCTGCTTCTTAAACAAGATTTTGAATTTGACGCATACGAATAGAGAAAATTTACAATTGGAAGAGATATGCCTATTGAGATATAAATTTTACAACGGATGACTAATGAGTTGAAACCTGATGTATAAGAGTGTTTGTACCACCAACCAATTAGTTTTGAAGTTTTGGGTTAGACATGAACCAAATCTCTTACGGGTCGGGTAGATATTTCACATGGTATCACAACAGGTTCATTCTAAACTCATACCATGTCAGGCCCGAGTGTGGAGCTCGTGGCCTGTAAGCCGAGACTAGAAGAAAAATGTCCAATTCGAGGCCTATTGATATCCTGATGATAGTAGAGACGGCTTGCTTTATAATAGTTTTTTGTCCCCCTCGCCAAAGACCGGAAGAGAAATGCCAGACTCGAGGTTAATTGTTGAGAGCGGGTGTTGAGATATAAGTCCCACATCGGAGAATGAATGAGTTGAAACTGGTTTATAAGAGAGTGAGTACCACCAACCTATTAACTTGAGCTTTTAGATTGACATAGATCCAACCTCTTATAAATGGATATTTTACGATACCCCTTATAAGTGGGTCAATTTGGCTTAAATTTAAATTAGTCAGAATTTATTAGATTTCTATACATCAGATGATTTAGATCGAAAAAGGAAAAAAAATCATGATATGAGATCCGAATTGGTGTGTCATTGAACCTGGAGTAGAGTTTTGAGAGGCTTACGTTTTCCTCTTCTTTGCCCTCCTCGAGCCTGTACTCATGCATTATCCAATCCGACTTTTGGCCTTGTGGCGCTCTTCCTCGGTAAAAGACTAAGGTTTTCCTCGAGCCGACCCGTCTACACCCACTGTATATGATCTTGTCACGGCCGGTAGCCTTCCAGAACCCTGCAGCTGTTGCCCGGTTTGTCCTTGTGCCGGTCGGATACTTCTTGTCCTTGCGGCTGAAAAAGTACCAATCGTTTTGCGGGGCCGACCCGATTCTACACTTCACTGGGTTGTAGCATAAATTTTCATACAGATGATCAGAATCCCACACACAATCTATATGGAAACTTATCAATGCACACAAGGAAAGATAAATGAAGAAGCTAATGAAGAAGGGTGAGCAAGCCCTGTAGATAAATATACCTTGGATATCCCATGGCTCGAGCTTATTGAGATCGACCTCGCGAATCACATCGAGGTCTATCTTCTCGTTCGCGACCTTCTTCCTCAGGTAGTACTGGAGAAGCTCCTCCTCTGTAGGGTGGAACCTGAAGCCGGGAGGGACCCGGGATTGCCCATTTATCGACAGATTCATATCCTCCGGCATCTGTTAACGGCCGAGGTTGATTACTTTCCCGGCCTTCCAAAACTGTGCTGAAAGGGAAGAAGATTGGAAAGAAGCCTGACAATGGAAGATGGTGGGGATCAGAAGAAGGTGCGAGAGGTAGAAATAGAGAGAGAGAGACAGAGAGACAGAGAGGAAAAGGGATGTGCGTAAAGGGTAATGCAGCAATGATAATTTATAATGGGGTGGTACACCCATGGAGTTGCATGAGAAGAAGTTCTTTGTACCATACTGAACACTAGGGGTTACGTAGGGTGGGTACCTCTACTTCGAGAAGATCCAACCACCAAAAGCTACTAAAAAAAATAAAAATAAAAGAGATTCAGAACGGTGATATTGTTCTCGACCCGTGTATTGAATTATGTTATGTTGCGAGCGAACTATTGGCATGGCGAACTAGGCAACTTGGACCTAGAGGGGATTGTCGGGTTTGCGCCTTACGTCACGAAGGGACTATCAGAGATGGGTCTAAGTTTACGTCAGTGGTTGTCACGTGATCAAGTGCTGATATATTATATTATTGATAATAGACCTTAAAAAACTGATCCTATTTTCACCAAAAAATTTGAACTATCATGTGGTAATATTCAGTTATCTTATAAACTCATTATGGTACATTTATATGACAGATGTGAGATCTAACACCCCTCTTATGCGAATCATATTGAGGTTTAACATAATTCTAATACCATGTTGAATTATCTTGCGTTGTGAACAGACTGTTAGCGAAGTAGGTGACTTGGACCTAGAGGAGATTGCTGGGCTTGCGGGGTTATGTCGTGAAGGGACCACTGAAGATGGGTCCAAGTTTACATGAGTTATTATCGTATGATTAGACGCACATTCACATATTATGTTATTGACAATGGGCCTTACAAGACACTGAGCCCTACAAGACACCTAGCTCAGTTTTACCTAAAAGTTTAAACTATCAAGTGGTAATATCTGGTCATCTCACAAAACCCTTATAGTCCTTTTATATAATTGATGTAGGATTTAACATTGCGATCAAGAAACTATAGTTCAATTTTTTATAATAGGAATTCTAGTTCCCCTTGATCATATATTCCTTTTCTCCTGTCGTTTTCTTGTCCCAGGGAACCCCTCACAACAAAAATATTTATGGAGTGAGAGATAGAGGGAGAGTAGACAATAAGTGAGGAAAAGAGAAAAAGAGTACATGCATGCCTGTACTGTTCGAGCTCAATAGAATGTGAAATGCCAGATAGTGTTCACACTTAAGCTGTTGCAAAAAGCTTCAGCCGAGCAAAAAGTTCGATATCGAGCAAGTGTATTACATTACATATATTTCATGGTAATTGTTGATTCATCAGCTTCTGACAAAATTCTAAAAATAGATTTGTGTGGAGTTGTGATGAGTTGTTCTATATTGCAAATCGATCTTGACTCTTGAGGTCGTATGAGAACTTCAAGAAGAACTTAGATGAAGTGCGGGCGGGTGAGAGGATGATTTGGGACCACATTTCTCCACATACTTTCTCATAATCTCTTTATTATAAGTCAAAGTCTTGTGCCACTACATAAAGACCATCTCCTCCATTTCTAAACATAGTTTGTCAATAAATGGGTTTGATAGAGTATTTTTTTCACTCTCAATAACTCAGCCTTGAGCATTGGCCGTGTTACTATAGGGTTTAAAACGGAAGCTAACAGCTTGATAAGTGAGATCTAAAATGGACTTAAGCTAGTTTATCAGCGAGATATAAAATGGACTTCAATTGTCGTTTCAAATAAAAATGAAATAGGTGTTGACCCCTTATACGACAAGATATAAACCAGAAGCTGGTTGCTTAAATAAGTAATTCTCTCTTTTATTATTTTCCTTATATCATTTTTCGATCAAGACTTATAAACATGCATTCCCATTTTCTCCTTATTCTCTTCCACCTTACTTAAAATTTATCAAACTATGACATGTAGCACGAGATGGATTGAAGTCTTTCAAAATGAAGACAAGCACGTACTTACAAAACCATATATATGTACACACGCACGCTTTACTACATGAGAGCAAGAAAATAACCTCAATAGAATTTTCCGGGTGGTGTAAAATCATGATGAACACAGAGTAGATCGAGCGAAGTGGATCCCACATAGTTGAATTTCGGACCACTAGAACAAGTGACTGAAGGGGATGGATGGGGCCAAAGCATCCGTCTGCAAACCACGACAGTCGACCTGAAATTATACAAGAAGACAACCTGCGAGACCAACGCTTTCCCCGGAGAATCTCTTTCCCTTATTCCAATTCTTTCTCATTTATTTACACTTTTTTTGTATAAATTGTTTTGAGCTTACAACCAACTGGTACACAAAAATTCAATGATCAGTGACTAAGCAATATCCAAGTGAAGGTGGCCCATGCATAGGATTTTCTTGATCACAGGATTCGAACCCAAGATTATACTTAAAGAAGAAATTATGTCGAATCATATCAACGACCCATATCAGTTATTTTCTTTCAGCTCGTTTTACTTGTGCAACCACCTTTCAACGACAAGAAGGGAAGGGAGAGATGAAGACAGAGGATGATGGGTCGGAGACACTGAGCTTTCGAGGACCCGCCCCTCCATTGAAGAATAATGAATTCATGACCATCCGGTTAAGAGACAAGACTAACCGGGTCGGGTCATTTTCTGCAGTATTCAGATGCGGTTCAGGCTATCCACTGCAGATCCAGTTGCAGTATCACTATATTAGGCCAAAAAACTCGAACAAAATCTCAATCCTTAATCGAGTTTTAAATATGCACAGATATTGAAGAGAACAAAATTATGGGGAGCGACCGAAGATATCAAGCGTATGCGATGGCCATGGAACCGAACCCAGGAATTATGGGGGATTTACTTTTAAAAGCAACTCAATGATATTTTTCAATGCGGTTTCCGTCTAGTCCATAGCATTATTCATTTATTAAATATGTCATATGAGAGATGTCATGTAGAGCAAGCACTTACAATTTCCCAGAAGATTGGACCATTTAGACTAAGCACGCAAGCTGCTTGAAATGGGGTTTTGCCAAATCAGGAAACATCGACAAATCAGAGAGATAGATATGTATAAAATCGAGAGGTTTCATATATCTCCATTAATCACGTGGCATTATTATAATCGACAAAATTTCGAAGTGTTTGATCAGTGTATTTATCGAACATGGGGTCAAAGTGACTTTTCGGTAAGAGGCACTTGCCTGGTTGATACGTTGCGCCTGAAGTTCTACAGACTAGTAATTTTGTTGATTTATTACACGTCGAAATTTCTTGGACTAAACGTGGGCACGAATACTTGACAAAAGAAGATGGATAGAAACATAATTTGTTTTTACAATCCTTTTTATAGTTAGTGTTAATTCTGAACAAAAGGACCGACATTTTTATTTACATTGCAAAAGGATATTCATAGTTTTACAGAAGAATACGAGGAAATAAAAAAAAAAGGTAGATCCACTCATGAAAATTGATGCAGAACTATTTGGGACCCAGATAAAAAGCTATTACAAGAGCTAATAGATGTTCCTATTCGAGCTTCTTATATCTTATGTCTTTTTATTATATCGTCGATGTAGGATTTTGCATTCAAGTGCCGGCACAGCTTGATTTTGATTTATTTCTAAATCAATGTAAATATGTCATTGATATCACTACAATAAAATTGCTAAATTCCAACGGCCAAGCTGTCGAAGAGAATCTAATGGTAATGGTGATAGCAAATCCCGACAGATATGTTGTTTGAAAATAGGACACAAATTTCTGATTGTATATCCGTAATTTATCAGAAATTACCGACGGATACTTCCATTAAAAAAAAAAAAACAGTTTTGTTGTAGCGTATCCTCATTGAGTATGGCATGCTAGGGTCCTCTTTACCCACCTTTTTCGACGGGGGCAACAACATAATTATGTTGTCCAGTGATTCAAGTTACCGATTTCCTGGACCGGGTATTTACCGTTGATTGATAGACCACCTCACCTATTTGACTATCGCCAGGTTTGAGTTATCTTATTTATTACACATGTTATCTCAGTTCATGCACAATTCTTGACAGGGACACTGCGACAGGTTTGTGAGAGTTCTCCGTTATCTCAAGTAATCACTGGGACAAAGTATTCGCTTACAACCTCTCTCAACAACACTCGAAGCATACTGTGATTCTGACTAGGCCAGTTTCTACTTGCTCAACGCTTTGCAACTGGGTATTTCATCATACTGGGTGAAGGCCTCACCTCCTTGAAAACCAAGAAACATGCTACAGGTTCCCGTTCATTTGTTGAAATAGAATATTGGACCATGACAGCTGCTGTCGACAAGATTTGCTCATCAAATACTATTTTCTCAAAAAGCTCCTATTTACTCACATATTTTATAATAAAAGAGATTCATAAATCCATAAATCTAATACCACAACTCCGACAATGAGAATAGAACTTATAATCTCTAGATTATGAGTTGCAGTTGTGTGTCATTGCACTGAGGCAATATTCTCACCAACTTTACTCACTTTGTCAAATATAGTCGAAGCATAAATAACTTGCTTTGGTCCATTTCTATCTTTTTGCCCCCTGTCTATGACTTGCTTTGTCATATAAATAACTGAATGAATGAATACATCACATGCTTTTTTTTTTTTGTTGAGTTTTCGACTCTGACATTGAGAGACCACCGCGATTTTGTCTCCAATAAATTTATATAAGAAATTGAAAGGCATTGTAGCATTTCTTGGATTGTCCCTGCATGATATATGTGGGACAGAGATAAATATTCGCGACTAAAATGAACTGGGAAGAAAAAAAAACGAAGGGCTGATTTTTGCCTAAAACATGCTTTTGCTTATCTTTTTTTTTTTCTTTTTATAAGAATGATGTTAATTTGAAATAATAACACCCTGAATCTTTGTGGTACACTCAAGAGAAAATTTTCTATAGTAATAGTGGTGATCTAACTATTCTCATTATATATAATTTTTTGTCTTTTTATTTAATTAGAAACATATCATACGTATTAAATAACCGGTACTAGATCATCATCTGATCAACATAATGCCAAAAATTTCGTATAGTTCAAGGTGTCGATATCCTTCAAGTCCAGCCAAAGGGTACACTTCTAGTAAATGTTTTGATATAGATTGGATATAAATATGATATTTCAAACTTAATAAACTCTATGAGAGTAAGCTCTGAACATGACTGTGAACAAGGCTGTCCAACTTCACTAGGTTAGATGGCTCAGAGCACAGGTACCAGTGATGGCAGTAACAATTTTTGCATTAATTCCTATCGATGGACTTCCATTCTCTTTTATTTTTCCCTTTTTTAATTAGCTATTAGACTCATATGCCACCCTGACCACTAATAAAAATGATCGAGCATCCGTGCCCAAAGATTTCAGATGGTAGTAACATTCTGCAACCCTGCACAACTAATAAAATTTATCCATTTTAAGAATTTTATATAATTTTAAAAAATATATATAATCTGAAAAATAATTAAATTTTATTGATTTTTTTATATTACGTAAAAACTGTCACATGATATATTCATTATATAAAAGAGGTTCTCCTAATGCAGGTCCTGAAAACTATACGTGGCCTTACACATGTAGACTAGATTAACTCCCACGCTTGCTTCCAGAAAACCTAAAGTAGATATAAAAA
This sequence comes from Lagerstroemia speciosa, assembly GCA_037672795.1. NCBI lineage: Eukaryota > Viridiplantae > Streptophyta > Magnoliopsida > Myrtales > Lythraceae > Lagerstroemia > Lagerstroemia speciosa. The sequence goes on along the minus strand of CM075289.1, from coordinate 5,837,101 downwards.
ATAAGAATTATTACCCACAGAAATGCTTTGCAGGCTTATATTCTTTTCAATTATACATTTAAATTTACATAATTTCGGTAATTGAAATAATTGCTCTCAGTAATATATTTTATTTCTCATGTATCAACATTCCAGATGGTGCGAAGGAAATTAATATGGAAACCCGACCCATCATGATTTATAGAAAAGCAATCAAGTCCAACGACCATAGAAAGTAATAAAAACTCTTGAAAAAAAGGGTTTGGTACAGTTGGCATAATTCTCATATTATAACCTAGAGATCATGTGTTCAATTAACACCCGTGTCTCTTGTTATTGCCATGCACATCGCCTACTGTTGTTCTTACAACCCCGTGTCTGAGGTCTGAAAAAGGATAAAATAAGGTTCTTAGTCATGTAATTAATAAGATTTGCGGTAGTTTGCGAGTCCTATTATTATCCGAGTTTGTCGTGGCATCAGCAGGAAAAAGGGGCTATCAGAATAGAACAAAAGGCTTTTCTCTATATCGGATGATGGGGTGAGGATAAAAAGAGATGGAAAAAGGGTTACAAGTGAATATCCATATCTTATCGGTGTTCAAGAATTAGGGAAAGAAGAGGTGGTGGAGACTCGACTCCAACCACAACACCACCATTGAAGAGTTCACCGGTGATCCTTGCTGTCTCGCTAGCACTTCATCGACGGTGTTTATGACTGAAGTTGAACCCTCCTATCCCACTTCCCTCTTCCACTTAGGGTTTCCCCCTTTTTCCTCTTAACTTTTGAAAATAGTTATGGAACTCTCAACTGAATGCTAAACCAATGGAAATGGAAAAAAAAATTAAAAAAAAGGAAGAACAAGAAATCTTCCAATAAATTTGTTTATATAAAATTCCTCCAATTTGAATGATAAATCAGTGGAAAAGGAAACATGAAATACGAATGCCTAAATTTGCAACATGGCCCGACAGGAATTTCGCGGTGCAGCTGGAAACACTAACTAATATATCTCTCTCTCTTCTTTTTTTTTTTCACATTTGCAGATTATTATTTTGCAGTTCTTTTAACAAACTTGAGCAAAGATTTATTGAGAATTTAATAAAAATTTTGAATAACTAAAAACCAAGCATCTACTCTGTGAGTCCCACATGGTGGTTTGTCAAGATTCCACGACATTCTCGGTCACTACAATCCAACGAGCTCGAGGGTCTAGCGCCTAGTGGTGAAGAGAGCGACCAGACATTAATTCATAGTTTATATGTAATCAATCCAGTGCGAATGCATTGTATTTTTTCGATGCCCGCACCGTACCTTAAAGAAGATCTTTTCCAAATCTTACCATATTAAATTTAAGAGTCGGACTCCACTCAAAACTTACATTGTATAGCAAGCTCTGGAACCACATTGAAGTTTGTTCATTATTTTTTCTTATTTATTTATATTAATTAAAAATTATTTTGACATGTTAAACTTATGAAATACTGGCAGAAAATATATTGCCTAATCATGACCCATCGTTCTTGAATTCTCCCGAGCCTAATCATGACTTTTCGTCTGAAAATTGATGGCCGAACAAACGTGGAAATTAAATTCATCTCGTGATTAATAGCACTGTTACTTGGATCTATGCAATTAATTTGTTACAACTGGCTGTTGGTGACCGAAACGGGTGATGTTCTTGGGATCCATCCCCTTTGTCTAAGGATCACATTTTCGCTTATTCTCGATTTGAAAAGATTATTTTTTTTAAGTTTTAAGAGATTCTTTTCATTTTCAGAAAGTTTTGATTTTATAGTTTGTTTTCTTATTTATCCCTAATGAATCTGCTTATGTGATAACTTTCTACTGGCTTGTAACACCGCCGAACAGTGCTGATATGGTATTCCTGTCACGTTATTTTTTGATAATATTACATTTACATAATTAAACTGATCTGTAATTATTTTCTGATATCATATCATACTCTCTCTCCCTTACATAAAAAGGAATTACGATGCTTGTTTTGCTTGTTAAAATAAATGTTTAGCTTTGGATACTTGTGGGTTAATTATTAAAAGGAGACAGATAATGAGAAATAAGTCCACGTGATGGAATGAATGTTCGAGTATCAAACATCCAACTCATGTACAGAGAATGACGTCATAAAGGCTAACTAAGATATATAAATTAAGAGCAAAAATATAGTAATTTATTCAGGTTATTCATTAATTCTATCAGAATTATGTTTTTTCCCCCAATTAGAGAAGAGGCTTACGGCCTAAAAATAGATAGATGAAATAGGGAAATATATGGTGGAGGAAGTCGAATCTCTTCGAAAGAAAATTTTCGATGGAGCAGTCATATCATATAAGTGATATAAGCGATTCTAACATGATATATTCATCCAACTAGTATTTACCATTTATATATTTCTCTAATAAATATTCACCATTTATTATGGTTTTTAATAATTTTTTACTATTTATATATTTTTCAATTAGAATTCACCATTTATTAGGGTTTTTATATTTTTAAAGGTTTTTTAGGATTTAATAAGTATAACTATATAATTATTGATTATATGTCAAGTTCTAACTGGATGGATACACTACGTCAGCGTCACCTACGTGGTATAACTGTTGTACTGAAGATTTTCTTCCAATTGACATGAGTCTAATTCATGTCGAATCGGGGTTAGTCGGGCCATTGAGTTTTTGTATATATAACAGGCGATAAACACCAAAAGTGGTAATAATGGTGGTTTAAAGTATCTACAATTGTTGTTTTACCCATAGTTTCAGTGAATTTGTTAAACCAGGTAAGGATGGAATTGAAAAAAATATCAAATTTGTCATGAGTTCAATGTAACAACATAAATATATATTTATTATATATTAATCAATAAACAATAAATCATACTGTTATCTAGTATGTTAACATTTTAAAATAAGTTGTTATGATGATTTCCAATTCTATTATGGTATCAAAGTGCGGCTTCGAGTCAATGCATGTGCACTAATCCCTATTTAATTAATTCTATGCAATGGCCTTTAAAACTAATATAACTCATGCATGATAGGGAATATTAAGGGGATAATTACATCGAAAGTCCTGTATATTTGTCTTTTTTGACAGTTGAGTCCTGTAAATTTGAAAATTGCTAATTCAGTCTTAAAAGATTAATTCTGTTATACTTTTAGTACAAATTGTTATTGTTTTGTTGAACATAGTCTTCACACAGTTAATATTTTCGTTAATGAAACGGTGATGATTCGGACTGAAAGTGTAACGGAAGCTAACTAAATTGACCATTTTAAATTTATATGACTCGGCTGTTAAAAACGATAAATATATAGGACTTCTAATATCATTTTTTCGAATATTAAGTATTAAATAATAAATTATGTCGTTATTTAACAGTTTAGAACAAACGGTTTATAACAATTTCCAATCCTATTACTGTCTACCCAACTTAGTTTATTTCTGGTAGGAGGGGTTAGGGTTTGCATGATAATCAAACTCTCCAAAGTCTTTGCATTGTCCACAATGGTCACATTTTGGGATGTCATAATCGTATATGGGTACGGGAAAAGGAGTTTGCCTTCTTTGCCGCCTACCCCTTGGTATAGATTGGACGTATATGCCGATTGGTGATTAGTCGAAAATCTGAATTCGAATCCATCAAATATGGAGAAAGGAACAAAGAAATGCACAAATTCAATATCAAAACTAACTACATCAATTAAAAGTAAATTGAAAACTGCACTGACGATTTGAAGGGCTTGACAAAATACATATCACATATGTCGAAACACATTCGTTATCCGGTTGTTGATCGTTTAACTTGGCACGATGAGCAAAGGAAGCATGCCCCTTGGCACGGATCTCTGCCATTTCCTGACATTTTCATGTTCGTTTAGTTAGTTCCGTATGTTTTCGCCAATATCCAACTCCGTGTAAGGCCAACAAGGTAGGTGAGGAGTTATAAAATCAGCTCACCTTGGTGCATATATCTGACGAGTGAGAGAATGAGTACGATTTGAGTCTCTAATCGATTTCCAACTAATTACTAAAGTTAGAACGATAGGCGGTCTAACTGGGCATTGTTCATTTGGCGTAAGGGTTGTAGCTATATTAGTTCTTGATCAGATTCTCTGTGATTTTTCAATCAGTCATAACTCCATTGTTTTTATTTCGAATTTGAATTTGCTTGAACCATTGCATATTCTTAGGTAGATGAGCTTCGGATTGATAGTAATTTGTGCTAGTTTTATCAAATATGACTTAAACAATAGAAAATATTTAGAGTTTGAAGATGAAAATAATCACAATTAAAAAAAGTAAAAAAAAGGGCTAAATTTTGGGAGAATGAGAATAACTTAAAAATAACTAAAAACTAAAAAGTCCAAGTCGTAAAATTCGACGATTATAAATAAATTACAATAAAGAAAAATGTAAAAGACCTCTATTTTTATAGAATTACTAATTTGAACATGCAATAATTCATAACAACTTCGACAAAATACCACACGATGTCCCAGAGTTACAAATCACGACACCGTGGTCATCTGTAAGCCGAACTCCATACGGTCGAATTTTACGGATAATGTGGGAATCTAAAACTCACCAGAAGTATCGACCCAGTGCTTAAGTAGGAAACCGTTATCGACCAGTAAGTCGAGAACACCTCCGATTGTCATGAAAAAGAAAATTATGTCTCGTTACAGACAAAAGACAAAAGAGAAAAAACGGGTAAAAACTGTATGAAAGAAACTCCGGTGTGTTATCTACGTGATAGCAAAGATAATTTGACACAGAAAAGGAAAGGGAAAACTAAACTGAACAACTTTGTTGTTTTATAGTATTAAAGTAATTGATTTAATTTAGTAAAGTTTAAAAAAACCAGTTATTTCCTTTTTAAACCAATTTTAGCAAACTTCATTTGGATTGTACTTATTGTTTCTTTCCATAAATTGAATTTGCCTGAAACTTTTTCTTGGTCGACCGAGAAGCTAAAATTTCCAGTGCCAGTCGAATTTTGTAGCATGTACATGGAACTGAGATAGTGCAAGAGTGGACATGAAACTGTACAATATCCTTTTTTAATTTTAGAATTAATTTGCAGTTATACGGCAATACTAAAAGTAGCTCCCATTGAAAATTATATGCTTTTTTTTAACCAAGAAAAAGTATATGCTTTTTTCAAATGTTATGCATTTAATTTATTTTTTAAATTTCATTTCATTATAATATATTATAGTTTCTATTTATTGAACCAGCGGTTCTGAACCAGAACTAGCCGATTCCAAAACGTAAGTGACATATAGATTAATGATATTTTCTAGTTGTCTTTCTTTGTTGTTACTAGACACGGACCCGTACTACCCATATAAAGAAAAAAAAAGCTCGTAAAATTAGAACCTCTATTTGTAACATAACGCAATTTGATTTATTTGAAATTCGTTAGCTTACAATAGCAAATATAACATCAGTTGTCACTAGTATAATATGTCAATTTCATCGTTTTCAACTTGATAATTTCAAGTCATTCATTCAAAAACCGTGACAATTTTTTTGGTTAAAATTATAAATACGGAGTGAGGAAAGAGAATCTGAACAGTAAATGAAAGATTTTTACGGTTAAGATAGTAGATATAGGGTGATGGGAAAATGAACTAAAAATTACTATTTTACCCTAATTTAAAAGATTTTATAAAATATACGTATAACATAGATTTTAGTATGTAAATTAGATTAAGAATATAAAAATAAAAATAAAAAAAAAAGACACCAAACTTACAAAATTTTTACATATAATAATATATAAGTATAGATAGAGATATACAGATAACAGGAGCACTTGACGCCATATGCGATCACATGGTGACGTGATGAATTAAATATATAAAATTTTAGATATTGGGAAACAAAGAGAGAGCAGCTGTCGGCAATGTAGTTATCGACCACTGGGGTCGCTGATCGACGACCTTATCTTAATGATCTAATCATCAGAAAGGTGGTAATAAATTTAAATGATTTCACTGTAATTTCTTCTCGAATAAAGTATACATAAAAATAAAAAGTTAATGTAGCGAATTCTAAAAATGAATGTGGTGATGATCGAATTCATGATTATTATGTATAATTACTTTTACCGATAAATTGTGATGCAATGTGATCAGTTGGATGCAAGATCTGTCCTTGGAGGTTTTTCTTGTGTATTTCAAATCCCAATAAACTCTAATTAATTTACGTTTAAACTGAGTTAATCTACCAACGGATTAAAAAATGACAAGAAGGAGGACTTAATTTGAAGAAGTTAGGGTGTGCTTGTGCTTTATTGGGGGAATGAGAATTCCTATTCCATGTAAAATAGGAAATTTTCGTTTGGTTGGCTGTAACAAGCCAATCAGGAATATTTATTATGGATCCACCGTCCATAAACTTTCTTTGTAATGTGGAATAACGTTTTGGGGAATAGGAGGCCAAGTTATAGATTTGTCATCGACTATATTCATCAAATTTTTATTTCCTGTCATCACTTTCTATACCCGACTCCACCGCTGCATCGGCCCCCCGTTGCTGCTGCACCAGCCCCCCGCCACCGCCGTCAGGCTAGCCGCCGACATACCCGTGCCTCCCCAAGCCTTCCCGTGCCAGCCCATGTCTCCCCCGAGTCTTCCCATGCAGCCTCATGTCTCCCTTTTCCACGAGCCTCTCAAGACTTCCCATGCCCCTTCGTCTTTTTGTTGTTGCACAGATTCGTCAATTGAGAAGAGAGAGAAAATTTCTCTCTACTAGTTGCTTGGGGTGGCATGAGGGCTCGGGGGTGGCTTGGTGTGGTTGGGGCTAGCGTAGAGGACAGTAGTTTTTTTGTTACTTTTATCATTTTTTATTATTTTAATATATATTTGGGGCGATTTTATTTTTTGTCTTTAAAGACCTAATTTTATTACTGCATTCCCTTTAACCAAACAACATCATTTTTGTTCGTCATTTAACTTTATTCCTCACACTATATCTCTTTCTTTTCCACTATACTCCTTTTCTATTTTATTCCAATAAAATAATCGCACCGATGAAGTGAAAGAAATTGAACGGTGATCAAATCTTCTTGATGAAACTCATGGGTTTGAAAGAGTCATGATTTTCAAGCGTTTGTACGTAATCCAAGCTGTTTAAGATTCTTGCGGGATGTGACTCCAGTCACAGTCATCATGGCTTCCTTCACCTCCTCCAGCTCTCTTCCTTTCTAACCCCTCCGGGTGTTGTTACTTTGCAGCCGCTCGGGATGTAGAACAGAAAACAAAAAACAATCTTAGAACTAACTTTTCGCTCTTTTGTCATTTTCGCCTCACTCTCATTGCCAATCTTTTATGATCTTAACAGCTTTGGTCTACTATTTGTATTTTTGAAAAATATTTTTCATATTTATGTGGTAGAGAAATAACTGTAGAAGGAGATCGGGTAGTGGGACGCCCTAGTGACGCTATCGATCGATGTCCTCCCAGGAACGATGGTGGCCGGAGTTGCATGCCTGTAGCCTGTGAGTTTGTTTGGTTTGCTAGAAAGAAAATAGGACCCTTATTACCTCATGTCGCATAAGATTTTTGGCACCACCCCTTTTGTGCATTATTTATTTTGTAAGTTTGTTTGCTTTGGCTTTTGCATTAGAACATAATTTTAAATTCAATATAGTTAAAAAAAGTTTATTTGAGTTGTTTGTTGGAGACATGGACAAAAAGGGTTGTGATTAACATGTCATTAGTTTCTAACTTTATGATCCTGAAGAAAAGCTGCCTTTTCATTAGGACATTGATGGTTTGGTTGGGTTTGAAAAATCGTTTCCAACTTAAATGAACCAAGTATCCAATTCGATTCAAATCGATCTGGATTATCAAGTTCGAGTTTTATCCATTTTATCAAAAAATATTTTAACCATGTAGGACCGTGTTCTGACTATTAATTATAATTTAATCAATAAAATATAATTTGTTATGTTCAATTTGAAATTAACTGAACTGAATCACAAATTTTATCAAATTTGCTGGCGCCTGACTTTGCAATCTCTCACGAGTCATTAGCTTAATAGTCACTGAAATGTCATTAACACGTAACAAAGAATAGAATATCTAGCAAAGCAAAACATAACGGAGAACACAATTATAGCTCAGACAAATGAAATTGCCTTGTAACTCCGAAAATTTTCACATAACTAAGCAAATCGATTCAATCGCATTAATCAATAATATCATATCGATTAGTAAGAACTTGAATGTGATGCTTTCACAAAGTTTGAACATCTCTGCTGATTCTCAATGCTCAAAGGGGCTGTCTCCGATGATGTCTGTTGAGCAATGGAATCGATTAGATTACTTTATTAGTAATATCATTGATCTCAATTTGAGATGAAGAGATTTGAGTTAGGATTTTTATCAGTAATATTTTCTATATTTCCTTTCTTTCTAATTGAAAAATTAACCTTGAAAAATAAAATTGCCTAACTTTCCACGACCGGAATCTTTATGATTAAGGCTGCTTTTCCAAATTAAAAGGGGCCCACAAAATTTGTTTTTATCCCTCAATTTCTTGTTCGTACTAGCAGAAACCCCGGTGAGGTCCTCTCCCCTCCACTTAAAATTGGGTAAATTTCACATTTGTTCATCAAACTTTTTTTATTTTATAATTTCCATTCTAAACTATTTCTAGGACAGATTTGATTCTCAATCTGTTATTCTTACAACCAGTAACCCAGTGAGATCCTCTCCCCTCCAATTAAATATTAATTAAAATTCACATTTTATCATCAACTTTTTTTTTATTTTCGTTATAAACATTTTGTAGGATAGATTTTGTCCTCGACCTTTCTGTAAAACGGTGTTTTTAATTTTTTTTAAAGTTAATTGAATATCAAAATATTAATTAAATGATAAAAAATTAAAAAAATAATTATTTATTTTAGGAAAAGAGAGAAAAGGATGGATAATCTTACTGCTAATCATTATTTCCTTCCAAGATTGCTGGTTTACAACTTTAAGAAAGCTGAAAGCCAGTGAGAGATCAAGAACCGGGGGAGTGAGTGAAAAAATAAAAAAAAAAAAATTATAAATGATTTTAAAAAATCGGTTTATATTGTCCTATATAAATTTAGAGTGGTTTTTAAGGCCTGCAAAAAATTAATCATAGAAATTCGGGTCTTAATTCAAAGAACCCGCAAGTTCAGAAAATAAAAAAATAATTATTTATTTTGGGAAAGAGAGAAAAGGATGGAGAATCTTACTTCTAATCATTATTTCCTTCCAAGATTGCTGGTTTACAACTTTAAGAAAGCTGAAAGCCAGTGAGAAATCAAGAACCCGGGAAGTGAGTGAAAAAATCAAAAAAATAATTTTTTGGTAAATAAAAAATCAAAAAATCAATTATAAATTATTTAAAACAATCGGTTTATGTTGTCCTATATAAATTTAGAGTGATTTTTAAGGTCCGCAAAAAATCAATCATAGAAATTCGGGTCTTGATCCAAAGAACCTGCAAGTTCAAGATTCGCTATTGCTTTCAGATTGGAGCGGCTCACCGCCCTTTCAATAGGGCTCAAGACTAATTGAAATGATGTAGAAATAAAATAAATATCAAGGACATCTCTTTCTCCTTTTTTTTCTTTTTTATTTGTTGAAGTTTCACTATTTTATTTTTTTTACCATTTAATTATTAAAATGATAAAGAATTAATAGTGTCCTCCTATGAAAAGGTTGATGATCAAATATATCCCAAAAAAGATTTTAGACGAAAATGATAAAAGAAAAAACAGTTGAAGACCAAAAGTAATATTTTCTCTTAAAGATTTTTAGCTTTTTACTAGCAGTAAACCTCGGGAAGGGTAACTGATAATGCAAAAAGGGATATGCGATTATCAGTAAGTCTCTCTATCTATTTCTTTTTTAAAAAAATAAATATTTTATGATTTTCTCGATCATTTAATATTTTTATCATTAAAATAATAATGATATCAAAAATGCGTTTTGGTGAAAGGTTGAGTATCAAATCAATTCTAAAAAACGTCTTGGATGAGAATGACAATAAGAAAAAATTGAGAGTCAAATTTATTTTAAAAACGAGAATAATAATTTAAAAAAAAAAGTAGTTGACAACCAAAGGCCTACTTTTCTCACATGAGGAAAAGAAAAGGTGCCTGTCAACTCAAGGCGACACTAAGCAATTATTTATCTCGTTTGGGTGAGTTTTCAATGTAAAACCAACAATTTACCAGCTTGTAATTAAAAAAATTGCGTTAAAATCACAAGTAAGGAAAAAATTACGAGATAGAATCTAATTACACTTTCTCTTTTCTGAAAGGACGGGCTCTTATATAGAACTTTCACGGATCACCAAATCAAAGTTCGTCACCAGAAAAGATAAGCTTGACGCAAGACACCACTTAGAGAGCCTCGGTAACAATCTTTATTATTGAGATTTTAGTCATAGCAGTTGTCAAATTGTTATAAAAAATTGTATCCCAGCTAGATATCGCTAGCATTTCTAATCGAGACATGAGTTGTCGGTTACCCAAACAAACCGCTCTATTTTTCCTGTTCTGCTCTTGTATTTTTGCACTTTTTCTCTATTTTAGAACCATTTTCTACACTTTTATGCTGTTTTCAACCAACATCTAGAAACCCTAATGGGTGCTCTTACATCATTCTCTGTTACGTGAAACCATGGGAAAGTTATGCTCTTACACCTTTCACCAATATAACGTTTTAGAACAAAATCTTTTTTTATAACTTTGTGAAGCAAAATATTTTTAAAATGTAATATTTTACTATAAACCATTAAATTTTCACTAACACCATTAATTGAACTGATGTGGCAATATGATATAGACACTGACGTGATAATTTAGCAGATGTGGCACCATAAAATAAAAAATCCATTTTAAAACACAAAAAAAAATCAGGAATTGATATGAAAAATTCTGAATAAGACTAGATAGGTTTTTAAAAATTGATAAAATATCCCAAATTAGTCTGAAACAATTTGAAATTTTCAAGGACTAACCCCTAAACTTTACCAACACCTAAGAACATCCTAAAACGCACAAAATACATCAAAAACAGAATTGGAAATTTTGAAATATAGGCTGGACATATTTTAAAAGGTCCAAAAATGATCCAAATTTATTCGGAATTGTCAAGGACCAACCCCTAAACTCTACCAACACCTAAGAACATCTTAAAACGGTCAAAATACATTTGAAACAAAACTAAAAAGATTTAGAATAAGTGATGGATAAGTTGTAAAAGGTTAATAAATGATCCCAAATCAATCCGAAATGGTCTAGAATTTTCAAGAACCGACCCCTATACTCTACCAAAATCTAAGATCATCCTAAAGCACACAAAACACATTAGAAACAGAACTGAAAAATTGACTGAATAGGTTTTAGAAAGTCTATAAATGACCACAAATCGATTGGAAATAATCTGAAATTTTCAAGAATTGACCTCTAAACTCTTCGAACACCTAAGACCATCCTAAAACATGCAAAATACATTGAAAACAAAACTGAAAAATTTGAAATAGGGGTTGGATAGATTTTGGAAAGTCGATAAATGACTCCACATCAATCTGAAACAATCTAAAATTTTCAAGAACAGATCTCTAAACTCCACCAACACCTAAGATCATTCTAAAATATACAAAATACATCAAAAATAGAACTAAAAAATTAGAGAGGGATTGATGCTGGGAGAGAGTGGATCAGAGAGGAGAGAAGATCAAGAGATAGCGAGTTGTGGACCACTGTTCCAAGCAACAATGGTTGGCATGGGTACTTCACTCTCTTTAAAATCATGGGAGCCTTGGGGAGAAGATGAACAATGGTCACTCCCATTCTCTCTTTTCTTTTTTCTGAATTTTAAATTTAGCTTGTTAGTTAAAATGTAAAACACAAAATAATAAAAAAAAATAACATAAAAATATATATTAAAAATATGAAATTATTTTATTTCAAATTTTTATTTTTGTTACTAATATATTTTGTGTGTTTTAGAATGGTCTTAGGTATTGTTAGAGTGTAGAGATCGGTTCTTGAAAATTGCGGATTATTTCAAATCGAATCGGGTAACTTTCTAAAATCCATCCAGCACCTATTCTAAAATTTTCAATTCTGTTTCCAATGTGTTTTGTGCATTTTAGGATGATCTTAGGTATTGGTAGAGTCTAGAGGTTAGTTTTTAAAAATTCCTAATCATTTCAGATTAATTTGGCATCATTTATCTACTTTCTAAAATATGTTCAACCCTTATTCCAAATTTTTCAGTTCTATTTCTGATGTATTTTATGTGTTTTAGGAGGGTATTAGGTTTTGGTAGAGTTTAAGGGTCAGTTCTTGAAAATTCCAAATCATTTCGGATTAATTTAGGTTGTTACCTACCTTTAAAAATATGTCCAATGCTTATTCTAAATTTTTTTTTAGCACTGCTTCTGATTAATTTTGAGCTTTTAAAGATGGACTTAGGTGTTGATAGAGTTTAGGGGTTGGTCCTTGAAAATTTTGGATTAATTTTAGTCATTTTTTACCTTTTAAAATATGTTCAGCCCATATTTTAAAATTTTTAATTTTGTTTCCAATTTATTTTGTGCATTTTAGGATGTTCTTAGGTGTTTGTAAAGTTTAAGGGTTAGTCCTTGAAAATTCCAGATCATTTCAAATCGATTTGGGATGTTTTATCGATTTTTTTAAAACCTATCCAGTCCTATTCCAAATTTTTTAGATCAATTCCTATTTTTTGTCTTTTAAAATATATTTTCTGTTTTTATTTCAAAAATTCTATTATTTATTTATTTATTTATTTATTATCATTTAAATTTATTTGATGATACCGCATCAGCTAAATTATCATATCAGCATCTACGTCACATTGTCACATCAGCTCAATTAACGGTGTTAGTGAAAATTTAACGGTTTGTACTAAAATATTACATTTTAAAAAAATTTATATCACAGAATTACAAAAAAATGTTATATTAGTGAAAGATTTTATACCTACAGTACAATTTTCCCGTCAAACCCTAAAAAAAATTCTGAACAAGAGCCTTATTTGACCCTAATGAAAAGCCCATTACACAAGTTAGCTAATTCCTACTTCAAATTTGAGGGATAACCTGATAGAGGGGATGGAATGAGATCAAATAACTCAAGGGTGAGGATTTAAAAGTAGTACTTTCTCCAACATAAATTAATGGAACGTTAAAACTTAAAAAAAAAAAAAAGAGAGAGAGCAATTAGTCTACATAAAAATAAAAAGAAAATGAGTAAAATAGAAAGGTATGCAAAAGTGCAGAACGAAAATTAAACCAAAAAAAGGAAAAATAAGCAAAAGATAGTGGTCAAATACATACGCTTGGTTGAAAATAATGATTTCAATTTGATTTTTCACAAGCTTATGAGGAATTAGTGATGACATAATTTAGTAAAAAATGATTGCGTAAAATGTCTAGCTCGATTTACAGGAATTCGAATTTACTTTCATCTAAAAGTCTAAATTACTATGTGATGGTTACGTACTTTTCTTATAAGTAAAAAATAATCATTCAACCCAATACATATAAATTTAATCCTCAATAGAATCAAACGATAAAGGATCTTGATATTTGAACACGCTTTCTTATCCAGACGTCCTCGATTTGACTAAATTGCCGTGTCGTTTTACAGTGAAGTGAGAATCAATCAACGCCAATCGACGTTGATTATTTAACACATTAATATAAAATGTATTACATTATCTTTCTCTTTCATTAATAATGTTCACATGATATGACATCTACTGACGTATTAAACGATAATTGGTTGCGTTCACCACATCATCTACTAATGTATCAAAACACTCACTTAACTTAAAGATTTTTCAGAGACATTAAATCATCTTAATTAAATTATGTCAGCAACTTTTCATTTTCTTTCATTTTAATATATATGGCCAGGCAGGGAAAATGTGCGGCATATATATATAAAGAAACATGTGGACGACGTTAAATGAAAAAAAAACGTGTCATTTTTGGGATGTCTCAATTCAGGCTTGATTATCGGGGAGAAGTAATGATCAGACCCACTCATGAGCAATCAGCCACCCCTAGTTGATTAGAAGTCCAAATAGTGTACTTCACTAGCTCTGCATGAGTGTAATGTATGGAATTCGTCATATATCCAGAAATTAATTAGTCGTGACAAATTCAGATTTCAGCATGATTAATTTTCTAAGGAGGTGAAATTTTCCGTACATAAATTTTTATATTCATAAAATTCGAATTCAAAAAATTACTTGAGGGAAATAAGTAAAATCTTGTATTCGAGTTTTAGTGATTTGAAGTCTATGGAATACTAAAAAGAGTAGAAGGTTTTTATATAAATAGAACTTATCATGTGATTTAAATTCACCATATCCTTCTCGGGTTTAACTTATCAAAGAATCTGTCATCTATTTCCGAGAGATCCCCTACCAATATAAAAAAAAACATCCTACCTGTAATGTATGGCTGAGCAGCCCTCCAGGTAAAAGAGAGCAAAAAAAAAAGAAAGAAAGAAAGAAAGAAAGAAAAGAAATGAAAGGAAAGCCTCAACGACAATGGACCACGACCCAACAGCTATGACTAGCCTTAAACGGCTATGGTTACTGGCAAACGGTTGCACCGGTTATGGCAACTGCACCGCGGTTTCTGTCGTACTGTGAAATCACCAAAGGAACGTGCCGAATGCAGATTCTATCCGGGTAGGTCTTGATCGCCGAGTATTATTGACATTTGCTCGGTCAGCATGTAAGAACCGAACTGAGTCGATTCAATTCAACTTCCATCGTAATCCTCTCATCAATAACTACTACACACAAACTTTGATTTGAGTGAATGTCTCGAGTCTCTTCAAATGGAGCAATTGTTCTGGTTAGATTTGCGATGGCGGCGAGCGGGATGGGGAAGAGAAGGCCTTTCTATGTCGAGTAGTAAAGAGTCTTCTACGTTCAGATATCCCGACAACACTATTCGGTAGTTTCGCGAACAGATTTAAAAGAGGGAATTTAGAGAACAAGATATAAATTTAAATTTTTTTAAAAATAAAAAACATAAACAAACTTAAAAAACTATACGAAGTTTTAAAAATCTTGAGATTAATTAGCAAAAGGAGGAAAATAATATCTAGCATTATAGAACACGAGATTGTTTTAAAGTGTTTGTTAGAGTTTCTTATAAAATATTTATTTAGGGTTGCAATTTATAATCCCACTACCAAGCAGTGGCGATGTGACATTACCGTGACATGCGAGACTCTCTTTGAGTAGGGCTTGAGGGTGGCCCATTTGAGCTGGGCTGAGCCCATCTTCCCATGTCATTCCTCTATTGGGCTTAGACAGGCCCATGTTGGATTCATCGCTACTTGAATACTACCGTTTCTTGGCACGGCCCAATCTAATTCATGGAGGTTCCCTCGGTTAAGAAGTCGTCCCCGACTAACTGCGCCTCCTGTTGTTCTCTCTCTGCAATCTACACCTAAAATTTCAAAAGAAAAGAACCCATGCCCCCAAGATTCGTCTACCACTCCTCGACCGGTCCATGACCACTCTCTATTGTTAGCAAAGACAGATCTAGAAATATTGTTTAGGTTGCAAAATTCAGTAGAGAGTTAATGATGGATTTCAAGGGTTCAAGACGAACTAGGGTAATTTACCAAAAAAAACCACTGATAAAATTAGTAAAATTTATATAGAATTTCATTAATTTTTCCAAGTTTAGCAGGAGGATTACCTCCACTCTCCCTAAAATCCATCCCTAAACAGAAGGCGGATTAGCATGGCCCCATTCAGTCCATGCTACTCCGGAATGGTTGAAAGTCCAATAGACCGCAACGAAAATACTGCACGACAAAATAATCGAATTCTGGTCTCCTGCAAGGAATACCGAAGCTTAGGTAAGACCCTTTTTTGTTTGTCTAAACCATTGATGTCCAAAAGTTTAATGCGCCATGACTAATCCGGTTCAAGTTAGAAAGGCCCACTAAGAAGTAAAGTTATCTCAAAGTGAATTCTCTCCATTCACAAGATTCAAATCCGAGACATTGCTTAAAAAGAAGATGTATACCATCATTTCAACCAATTCATTTTGACATGTAGGACCATTTTAATGTTTATAATCATGCCAGCAATTTTTGGACAGTTATGGTCGAATGATTCACCGCAGCTTGTCAAAATTTTTCTAGAGAGGAAAATTTTCCTGCAATTTCGTTGTCAGAAGATTCATCGTGGATGTATAAAGGGATCGTTCCGTTTTCTTGCTCCTATAAAATGATCCGCAGGCTCCAGAGTGTTTGTGCTCGTTTTTTTCTTCTTTTCTTCTCTATATAAAGCGGGAGATACCCATTAATTACCCAGTGGGAAATATATATAGAAAAACAAAGAATTAGGGAAAATTTCTTCTTTTTTTTTTGTTTTGGTAAATAAGAAAATATTCATTCATAACTTACAAAGTCTAATAGTCGAACACAAAATGGTCGTTGGCAGCAATAACTGCAGAACCCGATCTTACAATTCTAGGATATGAACCTCCTATTACATCAAATAGAACCGCATCTACCACCGAACTTGGTGGTATATCAAAAAATACGATATCTTGATCTTGATCCCTTGCTATCCTTGCTAGTCTATCTACCACTCCATTCGCTTCCCGGTAGGCATGTTCCATCCAATAGTTCCGAAATGTCTGGCACAACTTCCTGCAATCACGGATTAGAGGTAACAACATTAAATTCGTATCAGAGGAATCATTCACTAGCTGCAAAGCAACTGCAGCATCTAATTCCATAATTAGAGAATGGATCCCAAGTGCATTTGCCATTAAAAGACCATCCCTTAGGCCCCAAAGCTCGGCCAGCAGGCTGTTAGCTCTCCCAAGATTTTGGCAGAATCCCCCTATCCAATTTCCATCCTCTCCGCGTAAGACTCCTCCGGCCCCCGCTTTACCCGAATGACCTTCTACTGACTCATCTGTGTTTAGCTTAGCCCATCCTCTAGGTGGCGGCATCCATCGAACCTCAATCTCTGTTGTGGCTCTATTCTCCTTCAGGGATAACCTGCATTAAATTCTTGAGCTCTAGCCATACAATTTTCAAAGAAATCAGCCCATGCAACATTTCTATTAAATATCAAATCATTCCTCTATTTCCAGAGGATCCATGTAGCTTGGGGAAAAAGAATTTTCCATGGAATACTTCCCTCATGGTACTCATATGCTTTGCAATTAACTTTTAACCATTCTTGAATTGGTAGATCAAAAGAAGCCTTTTTTGATACCGGCACTTTGAATTTGCTCCACAAGGAAGTGGCCAGTGGGCATCTCCGTAAGATATGATCAATGTCTTCATGCGTATCTTGGCAAATTATACACCTGGATGAGATGTTTATGCCTCTATGGTTCAGGTGGCTCGTTGTTGGGAGTTTCTCATGGTTACACAACCAGAGAAACATTTGGATCCTCGGTGTGGTCAAGCTCTTCCACACCCAATTCCAAGAGCCTGGGTCTTCCCTTGGCTCTCTCCCACATGCCAAGCTATATGCCGATTTGGTCTCAAACTGTCCAATTTTTTAGAATCTCCAGACTCTCCTATCTTCGACTTTGTCCACCAGGCACCGTGGAGTGCTCCTGATATAGTCCTGTATGTGTTCTGGGAGCTGCAATGAAACATCTTGAAAATTCCATGAGTTATCAGCATTTAAAAAGTCATTAATACTTCTCGATGCCTCATTCATGGCTAATGGCCCCGAAATGAGACTTCTCAAGGGTTGTTGACCAACCCATATGTCATGCCAAAAATTTACACATGTCCCTCTTCCAACTACCCACTTGCTCCCACTATTCACTAATTTTTCTCCCGCTTGTAGTGCCACTCTATTGAGATTTGAACCCCTAGAATACACCCTAGATCCATCCCCATACAACCCTCTAACTAGTCTAGCCCATGGTCTATTGTCCTCTCTTGCTCTCCATGCTAAGCTTCCAAGTAAGGCCAAGTTCCTCTCCCTTGCCTTTGTTAACCCTAACCCACCTTCCTCCTTTGGTAGAGTCAATGTATCTCAATTCACCAAATGGATTTTGCTTTTTTCTTTTGTCGACCCCCATAGGAAGTTCCGACATAGTCGATCAATAGCTTTGCATGTTCCTACTGGCAACAGTGTGCATTGCATAATATAAGAGGGTATAGCAGATATAACCAACTTGATTAACACCACCCTACCAGCTATGGACAACATATTAGCTCTCCAACCTGTCAACCTATCCTTGATTTTGTCTAGCAAGAAATTGAAAGAGCGATTTCTAGAAGCTGTCATATCCATTGGAAACCTAGGTACTTCCCTAACTCCTCTGTTTCACCCACTCCCAGCGTATTCACCACTCTCTCTTGCACCCCTCGACTTACGTTCTTCGAAAAGGTTACCCTGGACTTACTCAAATTTACTTTCTACCCTGAGACCTCACAAAACTCCCTTAGAACTTTTGAAATTGTATCACATGCTACCAAATCAGTACAACCAAACAAAATCAGGTCATTAGCAAAAAATAGATGCGATAAAGTTAAAGATCCTCTCGGCAAGCACACTCCCTTCCACTGTCTCTTTCTCACTTCATCCTCAATCATGCATGAAAGATATTCTACGCATATGATGAATATATATGGTGACATTGGATCTCCCTGTCTTATTCCCCTCATTGGGTGGAATCCTTCCGGTCTACCTCCAGTTAGTAGAACATTAACTGATATAGTAGACACGCAATGCATAATCAATGCAACAATATGCTCAGGAAAGTTAAAGAAGATTAATGCATCCCTAATGAAACTCCACTCAAGGCGATCATAGGCTTTCTCTAAATCTAACTTAATGATCATGTTACCTCTTCTACCTTTTTTATTCTTTAAAAGATTTATCATCTCTCTCAAAATAATCACATTATCCCTGCTCTCCTACCTGGTATAAAATTTGATTGGAATGAGGAGATAAACTTGTCTAAATAGGGTCTCATCCGATTAACCAAGAGTTTTGTATTTCATCGGTACAAATTAACCCCAAAATGAGGAGAAAGGCTCACATATAATAGATGTTCTACGTGATAGTGTAGATGTGACGTCATAAACTAATAATATTTAATTATTTTTAGAGTTAATTTTATATTTATTAAATTTTATTAATAAAATCTTTAAATAATTAAATTTTATTCATTTATAAGATTACATCAATACTACCAAATTTTATTCACTTATAAGATTATATCAATACTACCACATAATATACTCGTTCCCTATGACTCACGGAAGAGTGCTGCGCTCATAAATGAGCCGGGGCCGGTGTCAGCGATCGTCCCAACCCCCGACAGACAAGTTGACGACCCATTTTAAATGTTGACCTTATCCTACGTTCAATTATTCAATTCCACCTCCCATCAATTGATGTGCGTCGGCCCCGTTCCACAGAATTACATTATCAAGAAAAGATCAAAAGGCCCCATTTGATGTTGGAATTTGGCATATTAATAAGGAACATAATCTTCAAAACTCACTTCCATTTAATCCATTCATGGTTGACTTAGTGCTCGTCATTAATCGTTCAACATGTTCGATATATTCGTGTTTGAAAATGAAAGCTAATGCATTCATTACATGTATGGTGTGGGGGAATTCAAGTCATAACTACTGCGACTATTCTTTTATCCTCTTATCCCTTTTATGTTCATGACCCTCATTTGTAATCGAAAAAGAAGAGTAAGATCCTAACACATTTTTTTGCCAAAACACTTCTGGCATATATATATATACACACACACATACCTATGCACGATATCAGATAATATTGCCATTTCCTTTGCCCTGTGTAAGAAAATCTCTGCCAATTCCTTGGTCGTATTGGAATACATTGCAGATGGAGAACAAGGCAACGGGGAAGATCATCACTTGCAGAGGTAAACGAGCGAAGAAAAAGCTCCCTTTCAATTCTCCACTCTTCTTTATCCCTTTTCGTAAGCTTGGCGATAGATACATATATGTGTATGTAAAGTTTTTTTAGCATAACAAGTTATTTTTCTTTCCTGGATGAAGCCGCTGTGGCACGGGGTCCGGGAGAGCCTCTGGCTATAGAAGATATCCAAGTCGACCCGCCTCAGGGAACCGAGGTCCGGATCAGAATCCTCTTCACCTCAATATGCCACACTGATCTCAGTGCCTGGAAGGGCGAGGTATATATGCATGTGTGTATGTGTATATTGTGTTTGTGCGTATGCATATGAGTATTGACTAACACCAGCAAGAATCGTCCAAACTTCATTACCAGCATTAGCCTCTCTGTACCATTCGATCGTGTTATCATAATATTGACATATCGACATTGTCATGTTTGTAGAATGAATCCCAGAGAGCATATCCTCGGATCTTGGGGCACGAAGCTTCCGGGTACGTGTGCAATACTCGAAAGGCAATCGATTTCGATCTTTGTCCCAGCTTCCTATCCGTTCCTACGGAGAGTCTTCCCTGCCTCCTGAATCTTTAATCCAGTCAAATACCAAGATTTTACAAAGGATCTTGTATTCTGTTGAATTTAGGGAAGCTGTCTGTGTAGGATCGAATTCTGTATCCTACAGAGGACTGATTCCTTAAGTTTTAGATCTGAATGCTACCGTATTGAATTTCGGAAACTGAACCCTGCCCAAAACCTATATTATTATATCACACGTTTTAGGCATCACTTTCTTTTTTTGGTGACAATAACTTTATGAATATATAGTTATTTCAACTTTATACTTTCATAGTGTTAGTTTAGTTTTATTAGTGAATTTGATGTAATTACTCAGTCAAGCGAGATTTCTCCGAATTAAGAATTCAATGGTATAAGCAAAATGAAAATTAGACTCTGAACAAGAAATTACAGTCAATAAGTTAATTGCACAAATGAGTTACCTTTCATATACAGTTCTGAGTACCCTGTGTTTTAACCGAAATTGAAGCATATTCTAACCGGTTCTTGGATTTGTTACGCCGCTGGTTATAGTCGATCACTGCTTAATCCTGTGGTCACTCGTGAATCTCAGGGTCGTTGAGAGCGTCGGGGAAAGGGTAAAGGATCTGAAAGAGGGCGATCATGTGGTTCCGATCTTCCATGGGGAATGCGGTGACTGTGTTTATTGCCATCGACTGGATACGAACATGTGCAAGAAGTTCGGGGTCGATCCGACGAGGAAGGAGATGCCGAGCGATGGGAAAGTTAGATTCTGGAGCAAGGATCGCAGCGAGGCCATATTCCATTTCCTCAACACATCGACCTTCAGCGAGTACTCGGTTATCGAGTCCTCCTGCGTCGTTAAGATCGACCCGAATTTGCCCCTCAAGAAGTTGAGCTTAGTTAGCTGCGGAGTCTCTACAGGTACTGCCCTCAATCCCTCTCCTCATGCTGAAAAAATCTTAAATGCTTTTACCTCACAGTGACATGGTAAGAAAAAACGAATTGAATTCCTTTAATTAGCAATGGTGATTTATGTTAATTTATCAATTTATCGCATTTTAATTAATATTTTCTCACCACGTGATGAGGTAGAATCACCTAAAAATTTCTCGCTTATGATATAATTACATAAGTTGAGTCAGGTGAACCACTTCAGCTAAGATTCTGTCAGGATGATTTGTTTTTTGGTTTTGGTGTTGGTAGGAGTTGGGGCCGCGTGGATTACGGCCAACGTGCAGGCTGGACAGAATGTGGCCATCTTCGGATTGGGCGCAGTAGGCCTTGCTGTAAGTCGCGTTAATTAATTAATATGATTGTTACGAAACATAAATACATGGGAAAGTCCAATACCTAATTGTTAGACCGTTCAGTGGGTGGAGAAAATTGTTACAAATTTTTCTTTTATTTAAATTATTGACTTTGAGCTGCTAAATTAAGTTACTGAACGTTTCTATAAATACATGTATTTGATACATAATATTATTGAGAATTAATAATCTATTAAATTATGTGCATATGTTTGCCGCATTGCAGTGATTGTTTTCAAAAGAAGTTAAAAAGCACACAAACATGAAATTATCTTCAAACAGATAAATTTATAATTTAAAGAGTTTTATCTTATGATTAAGTAATTTAGTTCAAATTTAAATTAATTAGAGTTTGAATTTCTCGATAGCTATAACTATGCTAAATCCGCTTATATAATAAGCTATCCCAAATTCAAACGATTCCAGGTTGCAGCAGGTGCACGAGCTAGAGGAGCCTCCAAAATTATCGGTGTCGACATCAACCCGAATAAATTCGACAAGGGTAAGCCCGATCGCTTCACGAGACCTTCAGTGTTTGGTTCGATATAACCATTGGTTTTCAAACCGTGCAAGTCAGCGTTAAAATTTGACACATCATCTCTCTGTCAATACCGTGTGAACTTAAAATAATAGTAGGTAATAGAAAAGACTCGACCTTGCAATTGCAGACAGTATATAAGTTTGATTTGCCACTTTTAAATATTAGGGATTACTTATAATAAATAATAAATATGTAGGATTCTGGATTTTTTTTTTATTTCTATCCAATTAGACACTTTTGCCTCAGAGATGGCGCTTATTTTCTATTCAATATAATTCGTGAAGGTAAGGCAATGGGAATCACAGACTTCTTCAACTCGAAGGAGCTCCAAGAACCGCCTGTCCATGAGGTAATAACAAAAACACCCATCCAACCACCTCCGATGACACTAAAGCGCCCTAGAAATAAACCATGTGAAATTTTTACCCGAGTCACAAGAGATTGGATTCATATCTATCCCAAAAACTCAAATTGATAGAATAGTGGTATCCGTTTCCTTGTAAATGGGGTTTCAACTCATCAATTTTTTGATGTGAGATTTATATATCTCAACACCCGCCCTCACGTAACAACGTGTTCACACCTGACACGTACTCTTAAATATCCGCCTTTAACACTTGACCTCAAGCCAGACATTTGTCTTCCGTTCTCGCGTGAGGGGGGGACAACTACCACGAGCTCAAGCCAAGAATTTTTCTTCCAGTCTCAGGCTTACGAGTCACAAGCTCCACACTCGAATCTAGCGTGGTATGAGTTCATAATCAACCCGCCCTGATACTTTGTGAAATTTCCATCTGGCCCATAAATGATTGGGTCCTTGTTTATCTAAAAAGTTCAAGCTAATAGAATGATTGTACCCGCTCTCTTATAAACCAAGTTTTAATCGTTTATTTATCCGATGTGAGATTGAGTCCTCAACACCCGTCCTCACATCGCCGTCAACAACTGACATTGAGCCGGGTATTTTTCCTCAGTACTCGGGAGACAGGGGACTCGTGCGAGGGGGAACTATTGACCACGAGCTGGGCATTTTTTCTTCTAATTTCAGGCATAACGGATCACGAGTTCCACACTCGGACCGTGACGTGATGTGAGTCCACTCGATTGGTTCTGATATCATATAAAATTTCCACCCGGCCCAAAAAAATTGGTCTACGTCCATCCCAAAATCTCAAGCTGATAGGATGGTGATACTCGCTCTATTATAAATCAAGTTTCAGTTCATCAATTCTTCAAAATAAGATTTATACATCTTAACAAACCGGAAATAAGAAATTCAACCACATCCCATGTATCAAAGGAAACCGAAAGCCCGGAAATTAATGATGAGTTCGTCGTGGGCGACCGTGCAAGTCGATTTCAATTTATGACAGTGGGGGGAATGCCTGTGTTTCTGCGTGTGCTGCAGGAAATCAGGAAAGTGACGGGAGGTGGTGTAGATTACAGCTTTGAATGCTCTGGGAACTTGCAGGCTCTCCGTGAGGCCTTCTTGTCCACCCATTTTGTAAGCGGCCACCTTTCATTTTATTTATTTATGCATCTTTCTTCTTTATGTCAATTTCCTTTTTCTCTTCTTTAAAAAATAGATTCATAGAGCTAAAAAGGATGTAAATGGAGACAGAAGTAAAGGAGTACAGAAATTTCACTTAGAGGATTGAATATGTGTAAGTTCTTAGTCATGGGTTAAGAGTGGAGAGTGCATGTTTGATGATACCAATAAATTAAATCAAGTTATTTTAAAATTAAATTTTTAAAATTTTTTAAAATTTTTCTAGAAATTTAGTTTAATTTTATTAAGCGTATTGATTCAAGTACTTTTATTAATTTGACTGAAATGCAGGGCTGGGGACTGACCGTGCTAGTCGGGGTCCACGCCAAACCGGACACGCTGCCAATCCACCCGATGGAGCTCTTCACCGGCCAGCGGCTCGAGGGCTGCATCTTCGGAGGCTTCAAGGGCAAAACCCAACTCCCCGGTTTCGCTGCGCAGTGCGTGAAAGGGGTAATTTCATCCTCTTACGTATTTTTAATGCACCACTTCATATTTATCTTTTCTTACCGTCGAAGTTTGTGGACATTATTCAGATTTATTCCTCATGATCATGTTAGGTGGAAAAAAAAAAAAAGCTGACTTGGGATTTTTCTAAATAAGAATAAATTTTCTTATCGAAAAGTTAATTTTAATTTTTAAAGAAAAATGAAAACTCAAGGAAAGAGGAGAGGAGGAGAAGGGGTGGTGGTGGATGATCGGCCCCAGCCACCACTGTCCTATGTAAATTCCTCCCACGGTCGACCTCGATCACTTTAGATGAGGTCGTCGGCAGTTAACCCACACAAAACCTGTTTGTCTCAGTACAAATCCAGACCCAAAATAAAATCGGAGAAGGTGGAGGCCCATGTTGGTTAACAGTGCCCATCTGAGATCTCTCGGCCCCAAGTGTGGTCGCCGGCGATGCTGCACTGGGACGGTGGCGTACGGGTCGAGCCTCATTGCCCCTTTCATCTCAGTTGAGATCCATTTTTAATTTTAAATAATAAAATTTATCATTATAAATTCACTGTTATGTTAAAAGAAATGCATGTCAGCCTTTTTAAACGTAATCAAATATAATCGAGAGGTAAAAAAATTAACAAATTTAGGACAAAAATCAATATAAAATAGAAGGTTTCTATCAAATAATACTCGGTTTCAGTGATAATTATATGAAATAGAAGTGGATTCGATCGCTCTCATTATTCCCTATCCAATGTAATCTGATGATGCTTCGATTGTCACATTTTATCTCGTGCTTAATTAACGCCGCATGTGTTTCACATGGTTGATTTTTATTTTCTTTTAGGCGGTGGATTTGGACCAATTCATAACTCATGAGCTCCCATTTGAGAGGATCAACGAAGCTCTGCAGCTCCTGGTAGATGGCAAGTCCTTGAGGTGTGTTCTCACCCTCTGAGAAGTCAAGTCAGAAGGACAACCGGAATCCAATTTCGTCGATGTACTGAATTTATCATGCGATCTATGTGTCTACTGGTACAACAAGCCTGCCTCCAATGTTTCTCGGTTCACAGCCGGAATGTTCATTCATTAGGAAACTTGTCCCCGGTTGCGGACACACGATCATTTTCAAGTACAATATTTATACTGTATAACCTTCGTTATTACTAAGAATCTGAGCCATGAAGACAGCACAGAGAGGAACAACTACAGAACCAGAAACAAAGAATGATGACAAACCAAAAACGTCCACATTGAAATGATGCCACCAAGCCCCATAAAGTCAGACCTAACCCTCTCAACCGAAATTAGTAAGTAACAGCCAATATGATAAAACATCTTTGGATTCCCTTGCACCAATTTCCTGCAGAAAGAACAGAAAGCATCAGTGGTTTGCAGCTATGCCAAGGCTTCCGAAGCAAAAAGGAGAATAATTTGGTCCGTTTCTCATTCCATGGGTCATCATCCGAAACCCGAAATTTTCCTGGCAAATGCTCCTTTGGAGCCAGACGTTGGTATACCTGGGTTCAAGGAGTAGGTAGGCAGAGCTCGGACTTTTGGCTGAGTGCAATGCGGATAAGATTCATAGTAGATGGAACACGAATGGTTTTGGATCGTGATGAGAGAATATTTGCTGGTGGAAAAAGCATAAAGGGGTTGGTGCCTTGTGTTTTCTGCTTTTGTGTAGGGCTCCACCGGGAAAGATTTCAACGGTGAGACATGATATTTCCCTTGTCAGGATTTAGATGATTCCCAAAGAACATTAATTTGAGTGAAAGCGAAGATAACTTAGACAGAATTTTACCTTTCCCCGGACCCGAAGTTTGCTTTCTTCCCCCTTCTTTTTCTTCCCTCCCTCCACTATTATCTCCAAAGCATCTGACACTCCCAGTGAAACGAATTCAATGTAGAAAAAGTAGCCTCATAATCAGAGCCAGGCATGGAATGAACAGAGAGCGGAAATCACGGAGATGCCTTTCCTGTAATCAAGATGTCATAATAAGTTTCATCCAAAGCAAGATGAGCAATAATCAGATATTATTTCGTGTTTCTCCTGGTGAAAGCACATACATAGAAGTTGATTATCCAATGTTTTGCCACTTACAAATGTACCATCGTTTAACAAGTTCATTCAGAATGGCCATGAACCATCACTTTTGCTCAATGATTTACGAAAACAAGAATTTCATACGCATATTTGAAAACAACCTAATGTTGCCCCCAATGAAGAAAGTGTCCAAGTCGAATACTGAAAAGATTCTAACCAAGAGTAGCTTTAGAAAATCATTTTAACCATTGTGAGTTGCACAATGAGCTCTCAGGGACCTACAGAGATCATTGGTTATGATGGTCTATTCCTAGGCGAAAAATCTCTAAGTTGATTGCAAAGATAAGAGTGAATTGAATTCAACATATCAATGCATTTTGATGTACCTACTCTCACCAATGGAATAGCACATAAACTCACCGTGGCAGAAGAAATGGACAAGTAACCAGTGGAAGAGCTTGTCGAAGCTGGTGTCGATGGCAGAGGTGGCCCTGAAATGCTAGTAATGGGGGGCCCAACACTTGTAGTGTTGCTGACAATGTTATTTCCTGATATCCCAAGCAAATAGGCAGGAGTTCCATCAGGCTTGAATAACCCGTAGTTCCTCTCAGATGTTGGCCCCGGCTTCATGTTCTCATTGAACAGGGCAAAAACATAGATGTTCAAATCACCACCATTGGGTCTCATCGGCGTCCCTTTCTTCTGGGAAATAACTTTTATGAGATTCCCGTTGTACTTCCTTGCATTCTCTGGGGTGGCACCCACCTCATCCTCGTCCCCCCTAGAAGGCCATCCAGTCTCAGAGATGTGGATGGGTAGTTTCTTGAAGCCCAAAGAAGCCAGTGCAGAGTATACTGCATCAATCTGAGCGAAAAGCATGTTGTCATAGTGGAGATTGGTAGAAGGGTCTACTATTCCAGTGGAAGACTGGAACAGAACAAAATCCAGTGAGACTTGTTTTGGATTTCCCTTGTACGCGAAAAATGGGTATGCGTTGATCAGGAAAGGGGACCCAGTTTTCAAGTGGAAGTTGAGGATCTCGGTGACTTGTGGGACGAGGTCCTGGCGGAAAGCCCCATCTGAAGGTGGGTATGAGGTCTCGAGGATCGACAAAGAGTGGGCAGTCGTGACTGTGACCTGTAGAATAGGAAGCGAATTGGATATCAAGAAAGGAAAAGGTTACTAACTAATAGAATTTGCCTTAAATTGCTTTGATCTTGCCTCAGGGAACATGAAAGTAGCAGAGCTTTTGCATTCCAACAAATGACTCAATGACAAATCATCAATGCAGTGTTTGAGGTATCTATTTCCCCGTAAAGATGCATGAACCAAATAGGCAAATACCTTTTCTAGCTTATGATGGATAAGATTGCCCCGTATTTCATAAGATCAATGTAAAAGTATCAGACGAATTCCCATTGCTGAATGATTTCAAGCTATTCTTGCCCAGACCCGACACGTGACCATCTACACTCCCATCTTTACCCTTTGGAATCGTCAATGTGAAGTGTGGGTAACAAGTCTTAGAGATGCATCACCTGCTTATCGAGCCCAAGATTAACAAGAGCACCATGGAGATTCTGCATTGCAGGGAGGAGATTATCCGTAAGAGAGCTGTCATTCAATGTGAGCACCTCATTCCCGACAGTAATACAGGTTATCTTTGTAGCAGGCAAGTAGGCCTGGACGTTTGACTTGACCCATGCCTGGGCCTTGCCTGGGTCTTGCATCTTTGCCAGGTACTCATTCCCGAGACCTACGACGAACTCCACACCCGTGTTGGCGAACGCACGGAGCACCCGGGAGTCTGCATCATAGAGCTTCACTTTTGTGGCCCCAATCGACTTGACCAGGGGGAGAACCTTCTCCGGAGGAGGGAGATTGTTGGCGATTTGGCCATAGTTGATCCCTATAGAGGCCACCAGGATGGGAAAGAGATAAAAGTAACCTGCACACGGTTGCATAAGGAACATTCAGCAAGTTTTACATTTCTCATTAGGAAAAGTATAGTCAATAGCAAGTCTTGACTTCAGTTTCAGGGGAATTTTATATCCAAACACAACAAAACCCTTGAGCTTGCACGACAGCAGTGGCAAATGTACGCTGTTGAAGTGAAATAGTCCGGATTGAGTCCAAAATTCACTGGAAGATCAAGGGAAATGTTATGAATTCTGCTGTGAGTTGGGAAAAAGAATGCCCTTTTGCTAGGTAAAATTCGATCAAGGCTCCAGCTGCCCCGAAATCCACCATTTCCGTACTAGACATCAGCAGAACTTCCCCAAAAGCCTAAGCTTCCAGGTCGAGTGACACCCAGTTACCTAAGAATCGGAGAGACAGGTGAAGAGGGTACCTGAAACGAGAAGCAGCAAGTGGAAATGGTGAACAATGGGATCTTGTAGCTCCATGACTCTCCAGCAAGTGGAGAAGCAACGGAACACCCTGGTTCCTGAGGTGAAGGAGCAACCCCTGTCTTCTCAAAGAGGCTGAGAGGGAGTGACTGAGAATGAGAAGGCTCACTCAACTGATCCGCTCACTCACTGGGCACACTGGAGCTCAACTTACAGAATGCATCTGCAAGGAAAGCTCCAAGAGTAGAGTGAGAACAGGGGAGGGGGATGGAGATGGAGACAACGATGCTGCTTTATATGAAATTTAACGGTAGGATATTCATGAGAGGAGAAGGCCAGTTGAATAGGAACAGCTCTCTCTCAGCCTCTCTGTCCTTTGTCAGTATGCGGCGCTTTGGAGCCTTTGGGATGCTTTTGGTTTCTTTATGGCGGTCGGTTGGAGTGGACTGCCGGCGACGAATCTCGAGAAAGTGGCTCGAGGAGGACACCCATAATTGACAGAGAACTGTTCTTTTTCACTCGATGCCAGAATTCAACCGCCTGGCTGGCATATTCATGAATGTGCGCTCGTTGCCCGGAATCTTTTTTTTCTTTCTCAACCATAAATAATTTTCCTTCATTTCCATTCTCCTCCAGTAAAAATAAGCATCGAAGTGAGGGGAAAGTTTTCACTTCATTCACCTCCTTTTCATCCTCATTTAAATATGATATAAATAAAAGATCATGCTATAAAATTACCCTCTTTGGATATGAGTTTGGACAACTACAGCACATTAGATTTACTGTACTTTTAACGGCATCACATTACATGCTCTGACAACTACTGAATCGACTTCGACTATGTTTTAGGACGTGAGAATATCATGCAGCAACTTACAAATTCCGAGGTACTTGAACGAGTTGCTGCTTCTACTTGCGTTTCATAGTCACAGTCTTCGACTATCGGTCTCAAACTGTGGGAAACAAATCATATAAGAATCCGATGGCTCACGAGCCCCAAGATGCATGTATATTCTTAAGACAAAATAATGCATGATGATGAGCCTCGGTCACGGACAGCAATTGCTTTCTCGGCTGCTACAATTTGCGATCGAAAAGATCAGAAGCAACAACATGAGTTGATTTGATGTCTCATGGGAGGCAACGGTTAATTATTGAACCTTTTCCTTGTCGCTGGAGCCTAGCTACTGAGTCCCTTTCTCTACCAGTCTTAGTTGCATGACAGCTTTTTGTCAACTTTGACTGCCCGTTTTCCTTCGTTTTTTGCTTTCGGGAAATAGATGACAGATGCCATTCCTGCCATAGGAAAAGGGAAAGTAAAACTTGCTAGAAAAAATATTTTCGGACGTTGGAATCGCTCATAGTGACGATGGAAGCTGGTGATCAATCGAATCGAATTGGGACCTCCTTACCTAGCCTAGTGCCATTGAGTTGCATGTGCTCATCAAGTATAATAGTCCATGTTCGGTCCAAGGCCGTCTTCATCTGACTAATCACCTTACGCAGATTCTCTGCAATATTCGGGAGAGGCATACATAGAAGAACGTATGAGGTCTCATTTGCATGGGCAACGGCTCAGTACCTCTCATGTCTAGTCTAGCACAGCTCGGTGCACAAAATCTGTCAGGTGTTTCCACGAAGGCCGGCCCCTCGCAAGCTATCAGCAAACATGAGAATGAGGCCTTGGACCGACTGGTCAGCTAACAGAAGTCTTCAGCTATACATCCTTGAACGGCTCAAGTGGCTCGGTCGTTTCATCTACAGATTGCCAACAATCTTGTAATACACCACCAAATCTAGCAGAAGATGCAGCAGTGAACGGCTTTTGTTCAGCAGTATTTTTAAATTTATGGCAGAGAAACCGTTCATCGGATTAGATCCGGTTCGAACGTGGCAAAGCCAAACAGTCACAGGATTGTAAATTGCTTGTGCAGTCGCATTTAACATATCTCTGAGTAGACGTTCGCTGCAGGATTTGTTTCCTGAACGGACTATGCAAAAGATGTCAGATGAAACACTATCCAAAAAAAAAAAAAAGAGGAACAAGTGAAAATCTGCTTATGTTTGCTTATCATTTTTTTCCATGTAAGATTATATTTCTTTACGTCTGCTTTCAATGTCAACGTGACTCATACTTGTGAGGCTTGCTCAAACACTTACCCTTAATAATTGACCTTGAACAATGGATTTCTCTTCCTGTACTCTGATAAGGGGAACAATAATTCGAGTTAGGCTTTCTCTTCTCTACTCGATTCTTCAATCTGAGTTCCACTCGATTCTCAAAAGTAAAGCATTTTTCTCCCATTCTCGAGCAGCAAGTGACCTCCAATTTCACACTCGGACCTGGCGAGATGTGAATTCGCATGTAATCCTTTGATACCGAGTAACATATAACAAATGACATGTGTGGACTAACCTGGAATGATTTAGATAATTTGACATCTTTTTTTAACCAAAATTTTTTTCAGTCTGTACTAATAGTATACAAAAGTCCAACGGGTTCTAACTAATTCAGTTCGAGATAAATAGGTCCATTAAGGATTAAAATCTCTCAGGGTGAAATCTCTCTATTCATAATACTCGAATATGATATATTATTTAAGAAAATATGTTAACTAAAATTTTAAGATTCTAGCATTTAGCCAAAAAAAAAAGGTTTTTGATTCTAATCATTTTAGCAGAGAGAATCTGCAATTTAGATAACTTAGTTAGTAGTGAGCGGATTCCATTTAGGAATAAATTAGACTGACCCATCACATCTAACCATGTTAATTAATCGTCACTATTAGTGGTGGAGAGGATAGGAACAATGGTGGTCATGTCGAACTCGGCCGATTGCCATTGGCACCAGCTTTCCCCGGTGCAAGTTTAATTAATGGGTCACATTGCTCGACAAATATTCCTCCATTCTGCTATTCAAATGAAAGCTTCCCGATCCGCCCCCGAGGGTCATGGTCTGGCGGAAAGCCAATCTCCCGTTCGAATAGGTGTTCAAGAATTCGATCCCGGCTTCCCATTTGATGTACATGCATCCAAACTCTTACAGGCACGGTAAAATTTTACATAATATCATAATAGGGTATCGTGCGAGCTCGCACTCACCTGGCCCAGGTATGGATCCTGTAGTCAATATAAAGAAAAGTCCGGGCATGGAATCAGGCCCACGGTCAGTATACTGATATGGAAGAGAAGTTTGATTCGCTCGCTCGATTTATAACCTGAATATGAAAGAAAATGTGCGCTTTGAGACCAGTTATTAAGGAAAACTATTTATGACACGTGTTAATCGTGAACACATTCATAGGGATGGCAATTTGATCTGTCCCATGACACACGCCGTGCCTTGCCCCATGCACCGGTCAAGGGTGGTTCTGGATCTATCTTCTAACGGGGACACCACTCCCCACTCCGTCTCATTATTATTCCTACACATTGCTAGGTAAGGATACTGTCACTATAAACTTGAATTTTATATGGACATGAACTCAATTTTCTATAAATCAGATAGTTTTTTGGGATCTATATTACTGATATGAAAAATCTTATTTAATTTAATTTGATTTAGATGAAGCCATTAAAGAGGAAAGGTGTGCCGAATTAATTTTCTCCGTTAAATCCGGCATAGGTTTTAGAGCATGCATGCCCTCTACGCTCAAAAAATATCAGACGAGAATCTCGGAGGTCAAGGGAGCCGCACTTTATACGGCTCAAATTCTTTCTCCTCTGTCAAGTGTTTAATTTAGTGGACAAACGTTGGCAGTTATCGGGGAGCTCTCACTTCACAAGGCTGACCGCGTCAAAATGGCGGCGGCGGACCCCGCCAGGCGCCACCGTCCGCCCCATATAAGAAGGTTTCATCTTCTTCCACACCGCACTCCAAGCGCAGAGCTTCTGCTTCACCAATCACTCAACAAAATCTTAAATTACAGGAACGACGTATAGATCGAAGAGATGAATTCGATGTTCACCTCCATCGATGCGCTGTGCGCCGAGTTGCTGGGCCGGAGGGTGAGGGCCAACACCCCCTCCCGAGCAGTCGGTGGCTGCCAGAGCTCGGATGGGCACCAGGGCAAGAGAGAGGGCTTTGACGGTGAAGTGAGCGCCGACGGTGAGATCAAGAACGGGGGTTGGCAGGCGCCGAGGTTAGCACCGGAGCTCGACGGGCTCTTCTGCTTCGAGACCTTCGTTTCGTGGTGACGATTGGCTGGGGTGCCCCGAGTTCATGTGAACATCGACATGGAAGCCCTTTTTATGGAAATGTTCATCATTTAGTATTAGTTGGCTTGACCAGCCGTGTGATGTGGTCGGAAAAATCCTTCGACTTTGTAGCATAAGATATATACTAGATAGATGTTTTTTCGGGTCGGAAAAATCCGGCAAATACATGAATATATTTATCTAATTTGAATTCTGAGCTTCCATCTTACATTATGGTTAGCAAGTATGAATGGCTACCATTATCAGTACTAACTTGATATTGGTCTAATAATTTTCTTACTATATTTTCAAATTAGTGATATCAAGATTCCCAGATTTGAAGGATTAACAGAAATTTTTTTAGGGATCCCAATCCGATCACAGTTTAGTCTTGAAGTACGTTTCGGCCAATAACTTAAAACTCTCACAGGACTTCGAGCATTGCTATGAGACAAAATCAAGGAACTCTCATCAGCCTAATGTAAGGATGGGAAACAAAGCGAGGTAAAGTGAGACACATAACTCTTACAGTGAAAATTAAACTCGAAATCTCTAAGTTATGAGTCTGAATTCTGCACTACTGCACTAAGAATACATCCTTCTTGTTGTGCATGAATCACGTGGAATTGAATGAAATGTAGTGAGTATTAATTTCATCGTTCCGTTCGTATATATTCTTTACCTGAATGTATTATTAAGAGTTAGTGATGTGCATTTGATTTGAATGCTCATTCCACTACTGTCAATCATATTCCATCACATTCTCTACATTGATCACATGACAACAGACTTTCCGTCCCATTTTGTTCTATTAAACTTATTCCGTTCCTTTTCATTAATTACCTTGTTTACCTTGAACCAAAGCAGTCCTAAAGATTTGAAGTACTGGCTATTTTATATGTTCATATTTATTTTGATATCTTAGTGACATGTGATTAATATCTATAAAAGATTATATTCAATCGACCTCAACACCTGCTGTAAGATATAATTTAATTCGAAGTGGTGAGGAATCTGGGCATGTCTATATTGCAATGAGACAGGGCAGTGGACTCTCCACTAAATGGAAGGAAGAGGGGCAGTTGGATTAACAAGTGCCCCAACTCATCTGTTTGTTGGAATCATTCGGAGCCCTCACCACTGATCTCTCACTGGTCTAAGCCGAGATCTGTTGGGCAAGTTCTTCATCGTCAGATTTTGTGGAGTTTAGATTTGAAACCGATACCTGTCTGTCATTGCTCGTGAATCAAGAAAGAGAGTTAGAGATCTGGAAAAATGGAAAACCTAGGTCAACCAGTCTTATATATCCGTAAGAATGGAGTTGTTAGTGATCTAAGCTCTTTAAGAGAGAATCTGACTTGAGAGAGAGCCCGCATGATGTGAGATCCATGAGAAAGAAAATGTGAGGATTCGAGAGCTGCTCAGTATGAGAATTATGAGGGAAGATGGAAGGTTCGCGAGTATAAAATTGTGAGAAAGGAGTTTATCGTGACGATAATTGTGAGATGCATGAAAGAATACCACCAGGAGAGGCATTACTATGAAAATGGTGAGGGTCCATGAGAATAGACGCAGAGAGAGAGCGCTTTTCACAATGAGAATTTTTTATCTGTAAAATGAGCTGATGTTTGCCAAAATATAAACTCAAAAGTCTCTAGTAGTACAGTCGTTAGTAATGGTGAGACTCCTATTGAAATAGTTGATGGTCCACAATCTGAGTCCGGATTGAATTCTCAATGTTAATAGTTAAGTGACCTGCACTTGTTCCTTCTCCTGTCCCTCTATAAGATCTTAGAGGTGATTATTTATCTTGAGTTAACATGAGTAAATTGAGATGATTCAAACAATATGTACGATTCGAGTAGCGGTTAAATTTTTGAATCAGGATGGGTGAAAAAATAAGGCCATGACAAAGCAGTATGCTGTCATCGGTAACAGCGAGAGCTTATGGTTGATCGAAAAAGGGGTTGTTAATTCCAATATAAGAACTTTCAAGTAGGTTGTCAGTGACCTCTGAGTAGCCCCGGCCACTGTTCAGGAACCGCCGGTTCCGGTTCCGTGGCCCCCTGGAACCGCCCCTGAACCTTCCTTTGGACGGTTCAGGGACGGTTCCGATTCCGAACCGCGGTTCCATCCCGTTCCGAACCGGCGGCTGGAATTGGCCAGCTGGGGGTTAGGCAATTTTTTTTTTATTTCTCTACGGTTCCGGTTTGGAACCGCCGGTTCCGGGCCGGTTCAGGTTTCGGTTCGAAACCGGCGGTTCCGGTTTCTAAGGCAGCTGGAACCGGCCCTGAACCTTAGCCCTCACGGTTCGAGGGTGGTTCCGGGCCGGTTTTAAAAGGGCCGGTTCCGGGCTGGTTCCGGGCCCAAACCGGCCCGTGGCCAGCACTACCTCTGAGACAGAGCTTACGTAGAACTGTTCAATTTATTAGTTGCGCAGGGCAAGCGTCTTCTAGCAATTTCTTGGGGTTCAAGCTAGGAAGACACTTGCCTTGAGACTCAAAGCAATTGCCAGCCCATCACAGCTAAGCCTGTGACCGTGAGACCCGAGAAAATGCACATCTTAAACTGTCCAGTGCTCAGACTTGCAAATCTCAACTATCTCAGAACTGGAGAGATCACTCTTCACAGAGTATCCTGGTGCCAGTGTAACATGTTCGGCTGAGTGTGTCTTCCATAACTAATGTATTTTGTGTTAACAAATTATTACATTACATACAACGCGACATTGATCTTTCTGCCCGATATGAAACCAGTCTGTGGTTCACAGAGGTCAAAGAGCAAAAGAGAAAGAATACGACTCTCCATCCTTTGAATGAGGTGCTACAATGGAGCTCTATCATTGTATTTCCCTGAGGTGAAAAGGTTGCCACCTCCCAGAGTAAACCCGAGAAGCAGCTCAATCTAATTATCTCCTCCCGATCTGCCCGAACCTTCGTGCGGCGCCAAAAACAACTGCTTTTGTTAACAGTCCTCTGTCGAGAGTGCAAGCGAGAACAACGGCTCCCCCAAAAACTAGGAGCTTTGACAAGTTCTTTCCCAGCTGGTTCTTCTCCGAGGGATCGCGAGTTTTACTGTCAATTTCACATATTTCGCTACTGCTAGAACTGTTGTCCAAGGAACTGAGATAGTCTGCACTGACTTTGGTGTTGATTTGTGCCATAACAGCGCAGCGGGAGATCGGAGCATCTCCAGAGGCTCTCTCCTTCTGGTAAGAGCGCAGCCCTGGCTCAATCTTCTTGACGGCACCCCACATTCCTTGGCGGACCCCTAGCTTTGCAATCTCCCAGGGGATGCCCATGTCTTCATGGTGGAACAGTAGTACTTCGCATGCAGTGAGCTGCCCATCTCCTCTCTTTGATTCAACTGTAAGCATTACCCAAAAATGGAAACATCTCAGACATTTATTCACATGCATCACTAACCGGGGAAAGTTATCAGAAATCAACATCCACGGTACCTGCACGAATGTACCAGCTTGAATAGTATAGATCAACACGTCTTGGTTTATTGCGCCTAGGCACGGTGGAGCAGGGTACTCCCTGAAATATGTGGAAATGGAAAACGATCATTAAAGTGTAAAATTTATCAATTATAAAATGTTCCAGGAACTGCAGTTTCCACAGGTATACCACCAGTAGTGATTATGCACCTATTTGCATGTTTTGGACAATATATCAACACAGGCCTCCAGTTTTAGAAGTAGGGAACTGACTGTGACACCGCTGCTAAGTAGTAGAAAATGGTCAAAATCAATTCTATAAACAAAAAACTATTAATTGGGTAGTTCAGGAAGTCTGCCCAACCAATTTCATTGACAACTAACTTCTATATCCAATGATCTCTAACTTCAGCAAGGGTTCAAGAGTCTATTTACTGCCTTTTATGTTGTTATTATGTCCCAGCTGTACAGTGTAAAGAAGGACGGTGAAAGAAGTAATATGGCTCCAACAATTTGAAGGTCAGCAACTCAATAACAATCTCTACCAAACATTGACCAAATACAGTGAATTGAAGCTCGTGGAATGGGGAAGATACCTTAGTCACACAATAGTATGCTCGTCCTGATTTCCAAATCCGACGCCCTATTATGTATTCTCTGTCACTACAGAAGAATGGGAACTGCCAACAAAATGAACAAGAAAGAATCAGCATGATGTGCAATTGACAAAATTTAAGGGAAATAGAGAACAAAGGATCCCCACCTTACGAACCCACTGCACCATCATAGTTCCAGTAGCTGTGCACTCCTCCAAGGTGGAAGCTGAAAGAAGCATATCGTCCCACTTCAGCCGAAAGTCGTCATCCCAGAAGAAGTCCCTCACCAGTTCAGGACTTGCATCCTCAAAAACAGTCCTGCTTCTGTATTGTGGAGGCCCGGTCTGGAAAGCCATTTAAGAGAAAATTAAGTCATGAGCTAAATCAAATAGCCGAGCACAATCCTAGAACTGGAAAGCAAATGAAAAGAAGAGGTACCTGGGGATCTCTACGCCATGCTTGGTAGCTCATAGTGGCGGTGGACCGGTCCATCATCTGGATCCAAGCAGGACCTCCATCTTTCACCTCCACAAGGCGACATAAATGCTCTAAATCATCTGAATTAACTAGGCCTGATTTTTCATTTTCATCCTTCATTATGCTGCCAAAGAATACGACTATTAGCATCTGTTTTTTAAGACATCCATCTGAACATAGCAGGATATGAATTTGACGACCCAAACTATCACAGATTAATTAATTCCTATTACAAACCAAACCCGACTAATCGAGCAGAAACTGAAGTGAGTTAAATCACGAAAGTCAAAGAAAGGCAAGCAGAACTTTGAAGCGGACATCAGAAGCTAACTAATACAGCAAAGGCATCGGATTCTTTTACCTGCTATTAGAAATGGTTGCAGGAGCTTCAGAGCACATCTTCTTATCCCCATCTCCTTCAGAGGAGACCGACCTGAGTGGACTCAAGGCCAGACTAGAACTTGCACTTGCAGAATAAGATTCCCATCCTGAATTTGTAGAAGGAGATGACTCCTTCAAGCTATCAAAGGCCGCTCCAGCAAGATTCACCCACTTGGGTCTCCAGACCCAACCGACCAAAACTCCAAGAAACAAAGCAACCCAAATAGGAACCATCAACGCCGCAAGCTCGGACACCACCGCCCCAAGACTGTGCCCCTTCAAGATCTCAAGAACAATCGAAACCAGACCCATAATAGCTGGAACGTTCAAAGACCCACCGACCCAGATAAGAGAGAAAAAAGAAAGCTGGAACAATCGAAGAAACCTAAACGCCCTCGATGAAAAAGTCGAACTTTCTCAGCGCTGAAAGACGACGACTCAGGGGATCCAAGGGGGAACAAAGAAGAAGAGGAAGGACTTGTCTGGTCCTTGGTGACTGGTGGTGCTTGAACTCGAACTGTGTGGAGAGCAATCGGAGAGTATATATATTTGGTTGTTGCAGGTGAGGCCCGTAAATTCCCATGGGAGATATATGTGTAAGGGAGGGAAATGGACGGAGGAAATTTCTGGTCAATAATTTGAGTGGGTGCGGGTGAAATGTGAATGGGATGGGAGAGGCGCGGCCTGCGGGTCAAAGGAGGAGGGTTCTCATCTCTTTCATCCCTGGAAGTAGATTGAGATTGAGATTATTTTTTATTTATTCATTTATTCGAGTCTTGTTCTTTTTCTTCTCATTCAATGAAGTCTTAACCTAATTATTTGAAAAATAATACTTCTTTTTTTTTTTCGATATATAAAGTGATACGTAAAGGTAAAGTGGTAAAAAGAAAATTAGATCGAACTCAAGACCTCTTAATCATAAGGTAAGAGCAGTCCCAACTATGTTAAACATCTCTTGCTTGATAACACTTCATTTGAATGAACTCGTCCCATAACTTTCTCATCCCTAGACGAGAATAAAGAGTTTAATTCCATTTGATGATAGTGGACTTGTGAAATGAGTCACATAGAAGTCCTTCCTAAGCATCTTAATAATCTTGTAATAAAGGTCTTTGTCTAATTTCCTTAAATAATTCCATTGGATGATAGTGGAGATGTGTATATACCTTATGAATAACTTATAAGGCTGTAGATTCAATTCATTCGCGTCGTTGGTGAGACCAGTCACATATATGTTAATACATGAACTCACCTATTTTTCAGTTTTTTTTACTGTGATTTTGTTTTTCTATTTTTAATAGAAGATGGTTAAATTAACTGCACGTTTAATATTTGTATCTATTGATAATGTCAAATTTGTTACTGACCTTATAAGAGATTGAGTTCGTTTCTATTTAAACTTAACCTAAAGTGTTAGGAGATGATACTCAGTTTTATTATAAACATATTATTATTCTTTTATATGATCGAAGTGGGATTTAACGCCACTCTCCTGTCAGCGTGTTATGTGGTTTAATCACTTCTAGTACCACAAAAAATTTCAACCGGTGTTAGACTCATGTCCAACTCAAAAGTTTAAACTGTCAGGAGGTGATATTTAATTCTCTTATTAATTAAATTTCAATCTCATAATTCTGTAATATAGGATTTATTTCTCAACAGATAAATTATTATTTTTAATTTATGTTATTATTTTTAAACATAGTATTGTACTCATCGAACTCCCGCTTCGACACATGAACCTGTGCATGCATAACCTGCCTAGCTACTAGTCCGACTCGGTTTTAGAACTATGGACCGTAAGATTAGAAGAAATATAAGAAAAATCACTAAACAATTATAAATAATTCCACTATGAGTTTCCTACTTTGTTATAAGTGAATAGTTCTGACCACGGGGTGGAACCAAACTGGAAAGTAAGGCGAGCGGTTTAGGCTTGGTTCCTCCCTTTGAAGGAGCCACATATGTCTCGGAACCGGTGGTTTCAAACTGAACCAAAAATTAAAAAGTTTTTAAAAAGGATCAACTAATTTATACATCAACTTACATATTTTTTAAAATGCAATACGTTTAATTTATTTTTTAATTTAATTTCATTTTAATTTATCATAATTTCTAATCATGTATGTATTAAATCTTTTAAAAATTTACCGAACTAGCCGGTTTCGAATCAAAATCGGATGATTTCGGACTGTCAATTTTGAACCGACTAGAACCGCAGTTTCTAATACCGTCTGAGGAACGGCTCATGACCGGTTCCAAACCGTGGTCAGAACTATAAGTGAAGAATGTTGTCAGTCAACAATTTTTTGGGCATCCTTTTATTTCTATTCAATAAATTATATTTCTGATTTGCTAATATTAAAGATTAATCCTGTAATATCACTTATCAGTTCAAATATTAATTGAATATTAGTTCAAATTCATGTAAATTCACTAACAAATATTAAATAATCATAAATTATCTTTACTTACAATCTCTTATAAGTTGATTGTACAAGTCAAAGAATAATAATATGTCTGACAGCCTTTTATAAATATGTGATTCATGCTGAGAATATAAATATAAATATTTGACTATTAAAATTATTTTTCAAAAATTTTTTAATTTCTTTTTCAGCTGATAGGGGGCTGTGAAGGGGTCGGTGGTGCAGTCCCGCGGTTTCTCGTTTAACACGTTCGCTGATTTATCATTATTCTACACGTTAATTTTTTGTCACACTTTTTCTTTTCTTTTTCCTCTTTACTTTGTTTATTTCCTCAACCTCCATTAAAGAAACAAATTGCAGTTCCAAACCTTTAACTTTGCATAGTTTTCAGTTTTGCCCCTGGACATGATTACTAAATGGTAGAATTGAAGGTTTATATGTGTGTGTGATCTCAAGACAAAGAAATGTGAAGTATTGTTTGGTTTTTAATTTGAAATGACATGCGAATACACATGTTAAAACCGACCGCTCGAGGAGAAAACATGA
Source organism: Lagerstroemia speciosa (assembly GCA_037672795.1). Lineage (NCBI taxonomy): Eukaryota > Viridiplantae > Streptophyta > Magnoliopsida > Myrtales > Lythraceae > Lagerstroemia > Lagerstroemia speciosa. Next base: position 5,796,310 of record CM075289.1, on the reverse strand, counting down.
ATTAGGCCAAGAGGAGGGACAATCAATACATGGAAGAAAAGTAAGCACGAAATCTCTGAGGCAAATGAAGAGGTTGCTTTTTGGTTGTGGTTCGTGCACCATAATAATCTGATCTTTTATTTTTATTTTTCATATAAAATGACACTCTTTCGATTATAAGGGAGATATATATACTTATAAATAGAAGGGATAGAAAATGATGGAAATAAAAGGGTATCGGAAGTCTCGCTCATATGAATGAGAATAAAACTCAGAAACTTTCAATTTCTTATTGAGAACGATACCACTGTATCAAAGACGTGAATGTATTACACGGCACCTACTCTTTTAGAGGGCAGACAGACAAGACAGCCATGAAAAATATGGGGATCAGATAACAACAAAGGAGAATGCTCTCTCTCATTTTCCACGAGTAAATAATGTGGAAGTGTCTCCATCTTCGAATGATAACATGTCCATCATTCACTCAAAAAATAAAAAAATAAAAAAAAACAAAAACAAAATAACGAAGCTTTTGGTATACTCTCAAGGGTGCAGCAACCGGTTAAGAATACCTGTTTTTTTTTTTTAATTTCGCAGAATATACTTTATTGTATAAATTAAATAATAAAAATGTTGACATGGTCCAGTGTCATGGTGGTATACAGCCTTTCTACAGTTGCATATCTTAAAAACACGGTGGAGAGAAAAGGAGATAATTCGTTAAAATAATCTACGGCTACTATGGTCATCTGACGAACGCATCTTTTTTTTTTTCCTTTTTTTTTAAAGAGCGACAGGAACAGCCAATCTGAACAGGCCATGTTGGAATTTCGGATGAAATAATACACATCATCTAGACTGTGAAGCACATCGAGGAACACCAAGAGGGGTTGGGCCGAGTGGTAAGCAGCTCGGTGCCGCTTAAGGAGGTCTCGAGTTCGAGACCTCACGTATGCAGACACCTCTCTTGGGAGCCTCACCCGCTATTACCAGGCGTGCGACCTGGGGCGACCAACGGATTAGTCAAGTATGATTGGCTGAAAGATGTCATCTCACCGCTGGTGGGGCCTGCTTGGATACCGTGGCTGGCGACAAAAAAAAAAAAAGCACATCGAGGAACAAGTTAAAAAGTTTGCTAGAAATCTTGGCGTAATGATGATGGAAAAGACTTTTGTGGACGTACGAGTAATTTTGAGATGATGGGATGTGAAAGGAATTTGGAGGAAGGAATGAACCGATGTCCTAGCTCATATTTATCACAAAGAAAGGCCGAAGAACGAGAATGATAACTAAGCTCGGATACGAAATTTGAGACGAATGAAACACGGTGACTGTAAGAGTCCATGGCACAGCTAGCTAGTAGGCTCGAAGAAATTGTCAGTGTCATTGTTAGATCCAACATCGATAAGATAAGACGATAATAATTTATTTATAAAATAATTACGTACCACCATCTGATAACTTAGACTCCTGGGTAAAAACTTGTCGGACGTCTTATAAGGCTCATGATCAATAATATAATATATGAGCGCCTGACACACGGCAATTATTGACGTAAACCCAGATCTATCTCCGATAGTTCCTCACCGACACAAACCAGCAAATCGACGGTCCTCTCAAGGCCTAAATCGCCTACTCCGTCATCGGTCCGCTCATAATAATATAGAATTTAACATCCATGACACATAAGATAGATATTTTAACACTCAACCAGCTGTAAAATCAAGACTACGAAAATTCTGAATTTTTTAGGAATTCCTTTGGTATCAAAAAGAGTTTCTTATAGATGGTATGGGTGATGGATTTAGGAGTATGCGAGAGCGATGGCCCACTGAACTCCGTAAAACTTGTTAAATTTTATACAAATATTTTACTAATTTTATTTATATTTTTAATAAATTTTCTTATTTTATCATCTATAAAATCCATTATTTAACTCTACTTGAAGCTGTCGTCCCTTGATTGGGGTTTTTAGATCCGCCCCGGGACGGTGTCGTATTTTACGCTATATATATATCATGATCACTAATGGAGAGTCAAATCCTCAAGATCTTGAGATCGTGAATTTGATTTGTCGGTGTCAATATGAGATGGTTGAATTTATGCTGCACTTTGAGATGGCGACTAAATCTCCTTAGCACGTCAATGCACAAACTGTACGTAGTTATCCCAATCCACAAATATTGAAATTGCACACCCCGTTAACATCACCTTGCCGTGAGTGAACATTACGATCAAGGAATGAAAGGATCAATGTTATTTCTTGCAACGTGCCCCTTATAATATGCTACGAGAGGTCGAGTTATGGTCCGTACCCTCTCCATGTTGCCTTTCATAAAGTAAGTTAGGTGTATATGTTTGAAATTGTTGAATCGATCAACTTTTTGGAGCCGAATGTTATTATCATAGTGCGCAAATTCTGACTTAGATCTGTGGATTGAAATTGACCTGTTCATATATTTCGAGACCATCGTGACCGAAAATTAATTATGTGTGACCCAAATTCTGTCAACTGTCGTTCTCCATTCTCCAAATGAATAGTTCTCATTTTTTTGGTCAACGGTGGCAGTTACGGCCATTCTAATCAAACACAACAAAAAGCTAAAAATGGTCGGAACTACGACACGTTTACAATTTACGTTCGGGTCCTGGTCCACCTTCAGCCCTTGGGCAAATAAGTTTGACATATTAAAGAAGAAATTTAACCTATTACCTCGTCCACTCATTTAATTTTTATGAAGTATTCTACATCAACGACCTGATATCTAGAATTCCGATGGAGTCTGATTGACCCATGTTCGAGCCTTTATGAAATAATTAAAGACTAGATCTCTATCAATCATTGATTTTCTCCAATCATACAAGTCGAATTAATGATGTGGTTTGAAGGGAAAATGTTTTTGTAATTATCTGCGTGTAAGACCAATTCTCCATTTTTGTAACACTATGCAAATGATATATATCTGATACATAGACATGTCGATTTATTATTAGTCCATCTCTGTAAGTTGTAGCAAGGAATCTTCCTCGAGCATCACAGTTTGGTGGAAAGTCACCCTGGCACCTGATATTGATTTAATTATGCTCCTTTAGGGTAGCATGGTCGTGCCGTGTCAGAGTTTCAAGCCGCAGCCTCCTGGTTCTTCACCGCCGGCGCTTGCCGTGCTTCCTTCCACGAAACCTCGGAGCTATAAGAAACTTTTAGTCGCCAAATGAACGCAGGATCACGTCGAGCAATATATAACTTTCTCTTTGACACAACCCGCACATGCCCTAGCACGAGAATAGAGTTTCTAGAGCTCGGAATGTAGGATCTGAACGCAAGGACAAGACTGCTCGCTCTCGATCGGTGAAGGGAGAGCACCAATTCACTGCCGCTACCGCACGAGATTTCTCTTCTACCTTTCAGGAAGCCGCGATCCGCCGATTTTTGATCCGGTCCAGACAAGAGCTGATGATTACCGGGAAAGACCGAAGGAAAGAGCAGCCCAAATAATCTACTCGGGGAAACGGGAGTGCGCATTTTTATTTACAAAATTTTATAAATTTTCCTACAAAATTTTGTAATTTTTAGCCTTTTTTCTAAATTATTTACAAAATTTATTTTTTAAAATTATTTCTTAATATTTAACCTTTTTACCATAATTGCAATCAAACAACCCATTTGACGAACGAATTGATAGTAATATTGTTATAAAGACAGAACTGTTTTTCATTTTACACCTTTTTTTTTTTTTTTTGCGCGAAGCACAGACCCAAATCTAGCATAAGGCATCGTAACGATTCTTTCTTCCTTAACCCCATGATTGATCCACTGAAATTCACCTTGAGATCCACCCAGAAACAAAAGTTGAGAAAGTGCTGAACGGTCTGCACCAGTAATCGATCTCCCCCCTTACCGATGGGAGAAAACCTTTATATCACGTAAAAATATTTATATAATATTAAAATAAATAAAGTTTAATTATTTTTATTTTAATTTATAATAAAAGAATTTTACTGATTCGTATTGCGTAATACTATTATGTGATATTCGTGCTACGCGGAAACTCTCTCCCCCAATAGAAGATGAGAACCGACCAACATCACATTGTTTATGTATCCTCGTGACTTTCACTATGGAAAATGTTTCCCATGTTTTCTTCATGCTACTCATGTTGTACTGCTCGCCCTGTTTGGTCCTCTTTGTCCTTCACGAAAGGAGTGGTGAGCCTTTCGAATCCCTTTCTGACCTCGAGAAAAAAGGCAAGCCAAATCGGGATATAACACTGTACTGAAGTGGCCTTCGCTAGCAACTTTAATATTGCGAATTTATTAGAGGTCCCTGACCCAAATCCACACTTCCTTCTTGCTCTCGACCGTTCAAAATTTTTCCGCTTTCATCTTGATGATTGTAATGAGACATTAACTTAGTGTGGCATGGTTAGTTAATTAATAAAACTGCACGTTCATTAAAATGGATTGGTTGAGATAGTATAACATATCTTTTTTTTAAAATAAGATCTCATAGTCGAGCCTTATTAATTAAAAGTATTCAGTTTTACCCATACTAGACCCACCTGTCATTAATTGGATTAGTCCTGGCCCATTGAATTTTCGGATACCAATAATTCAAACCGAAAGAAAATTGCACATTCCTTTGGAAGTTGTCATGGACGGAACATGAAATTTGTCCCTACAGAATTAGCTTTTCCTTATCGATCAGTCCCCTTCTTTTTCTTCACGAGGACTGTGAGTCGGACAGCACTTGGCATAGAGGACAAGACGTGCTTTATTCAAAATTCAATTCGATTCTATTTGGACCAAACCGATCACCTGTAGTGCATGCAACACTCCTTCCTTCCACTAGCAAAGATGTACAAAATGGGTATCCGTCGATTCGTTATTCAACTGAGGTTACGACTTCAATTAATCTTTCGACCATACCAGAAGTTTTTAGAGGGACCTAAAAATCTCCATCGAGTTTCGACAGCTAAACTTCACACGGAGAAATTACATCGCATGCGTATTCATAGATTTATCGGTCACCAATTGTGCAAAGATTTGTATAGATTATTGACGTGCGTCGAATGGGTAAGAAGACTTCAATAGGAGGGCTAGCAGTGCAAAGAACCAGCGCTGAATCAAGTCATTATTAGTAGTATTACATGAGCAAGATCACCACAACATCCGTAAACTCGTCCAAAAGTTGTTCGACACGATAACAAAATACGTTGCATCATCTTTCTCAATCCATTAAATGACATTAACCTTTTTTTGGATGTAATGTAACACACTTTGCTGATGTATCAAAATATTCATTGGTTGAGTCCATCATGTCATTTATGAATTCGATTCACTTGACAATTTATTTTTTTTTTTTTCATGAAGTCAATTGTGCTCTTATATTCATCGAATAAATGTTATACAAGCCCGAGGCTCAAAGGAGGCTTGCAAGCCTCATAAGGAAAAGGATTAGTAATATCCCTATCTATACTCTTAAGGTCCCAAAGAAAAGGACTCAATATGCCCGTAAACAAAAAGAGAAGCATCTGGGAAAGGGTTGAGTAGGCTCGAAGGCCCAAAATGAAAGGCACATAGCCGAGAAATAGTTCGTAGACTTGTCACCCTCAAACTACACATTATAAGTTATGGAGAGATGGTCTGTTTGTCGAAAAACTGCACCCCAAGCAGCAAGGTAGGCTCCTTATTGTGGGGCTCTTACTCTCGTCTGCAAATTCTTGACTCCTAGGAGGTCTTCCTCTGACCGCTAGCACGATGGAGTTAAGAACACAAGCTTTGTCCAGATTCTCCTAGCAAAGAGCATTTGATTCCTTTCCTTCCGTATGAAGTAGAGAAATGATGCCATGACAACCTGACAACGTCTTCACAAGTATGGATGACAAAGCTGCTCTTGGCCCAATTTCCTTTGTGCTCAGCCCATCTCAGACGAGAAAGGGCCAGCCCTTTTCATTCAGCTCACTCAATGTTTAAGTTTGGGGCCAAAAGTCCTCGGTTCTTCTACGAGTCCCGCTGATTGATCGCGTCATCCTAAGTTCGGGCAAATTCATAATTGACATCCTGATTCTACTCAGTAACCTGAGATGGATCTAGGGGCGCCTCTTAAACTTTGAGAAATCTATAAGATCTTTTATAAAATTTACTAATTTTATATATTTTTTTATGTAGATTATATTATTTCGCTCCATGAAATTCATTATTTAGCTCTTTCTTCAATTTCGCATCTTCGTTCGATTTTCTGGATCCGTTCCTACGGTAATCAAATCCAGGGATGAAGCTTTCATACTGAATCAGAATGGAAAGATCCGTTCCTGGTAACCAAACACGCCGTAAGAAATAATATTCAAGAAGTTTGAAAATGTGAAATTTCCAAGACAAGTTGGCCCCTCCAAATCTCTTGGTAGTGGACCATGGCAAGATTTTTCTCGAATCAAAGGTCCACCAAACACGACTAGCTCTTGCGAAATTATCGTATTGATTGCTTGATTAGTCGAGAACGCGTCTGGTTACCGAAGTTCCACCAATTGATGCAATGCCCTTTTTACTGATATATTAAGTAATTATCAATCGAGTTTATCGCATCATTCGTGTGCTCAGCTCATCTAAGAATTTGTCCAATCCGAACACGCGCTGCTGCAATTTGTCTTCTAATCCATACTAATCCCATTAGGTTACAACTTCTTATCCTCTCTTTGTTGATGTCGAACTCCTAACAGTACCCATTAACATCTTAATCATTGACGAAGACAAGACCAATCACTCATTTGTTATGGATTCCATCCCTTCCCACCAGCCACTCGTTAAGTAAATGCCCTTCCAACCAACAGCGTTCGTTCAAATTAGCGGTGTGGACGGGTGCACGAACATACGTTTAATAAAACCAGAATCGGAACCTATTTTAACTGATTCCTCATTTTTTTACTCAAAACTTGCTATATTCCCATTAGAATTTACCCCGAAACCTACTCTATCAGATACCCGTGCCCACCTCTAGTTCAAATAGTTCAACAGTTGTTCCTATGGAGTAGGGTTTCCGGTTGTTGTATAATCTCTCAATGGATCGATCAAATTCAAACTACATTAGTTAAAACTTAAAAATAAACTTTTGAATATCATATGATTTTTTTAATAAGAAAAGGAGGATACCGGTAGGGTGACATCGCCATCCCTGCTACATAATATTCAGGTTTTTATATTTAATTGCAAATATATCAGACAAATTGGATAACCAGTACTAATACTGACCTGTCAATGTAGCACTACTAAAGGCTAAACATAGTCGAGGAAATCCGTGTCCACCAAAATCCAAGCTCAATTCTTCCTTCTATTAAATTTTTTTTATAACGAATAGTTTATTTTCCTTAAGTTTATAACACCCTGCAAACTCATGGATATAGATAGATCCATGCATGGCCGGGAAATTAAACCTCTAACTTCGTGAATTTTCACACTAGTTGTATGCACATCATATCTACTTAAGCTAATCTTTAAGGCTTCTTCTAACAATTTTGTTTAGAGATGGGTTCAAAATTGAGATCCTGACAAAATCAAATCATTTGATAGTGAGCTTTAAATCATTATATTATCATCATTAATGGACTATACTGAATATCAGATTTGAAGAGAGAATGCCTCTTGGCCGTTTCCGGCCTTGCGAGAATCAAGCCGCTACAAAAGGATCGGATTGGAGACGGCATTGATAAGGACATCGGACCAGAAACGTCATATCCATGGAATACGATTCAATGACGTACCAAGAACATGCTTGCTGCCACGTAAGCTAACGGGAATCCCGGGAAAAAAAATAAAATAAAATAAAATAATTGTTCCATTGGATCAGATCAATCCTCCTTCCATGCAATGCATTAACGTCAGGAAAAGCGAACAAACAGTTGCATGACACTGTCAATGCAGACACTGTCAATTAATTTCCATTTCTTTATTATGCCAGCACGAAGGATTTATCACTTCGGATCCTTCCAAGGTTTACAAGTCGTTGTCGTTTGCATTCCAGCACATGCAACAATTCATCGGGACACTCTAAAATGTCGGGGATCGGACCGAAATGGTCATTGAACATCGGGATGAGATTGCTTCCACTGGTAGTGATTTGTTAACAGACTAATGCCTCTATTATTTTTTTTTTTGTTGGTTAAACTAATGCCTTGTATATTCTTATTAAGGCATCTCACTATATGTACAATATAGGCTTATAGAAGGAAATAGAAAGAAGAGGAAATGAAATGTACGATAATCTATTAATAAAAATTAAATTCATGATCTCTAGGTCTCAAACTAGAAACAGTATCATTATATCAAATCTGCTCTCCAATTGTATAAATTAATTTTAACATGCTGACAAATATGTCAAATGTTATGTTGAGGAAACAAAAATGTAATATAAATTTATCTCTATGGCTTTAAATAATTTAAGAGATTTTGTCATATATATAATTTAAAATATTAAATAAATTTAAAGAGATTTTGTCATATATATATAATTTAAAATATTAAAAATATGAGGTCAGATGTTAGATTTTTCCATTGAGCATATAGTCTTTGGTTATGTCACTCACATGTGTTTTGCATATGAACTTACCTGAATTTATGAATACGAAGAGAATAAACTCATAATTATAAGAAAATATCTAAAATTAATTAGCTTACAAAGTCAAATTCGAAATATGTTAATTTATTAAGGGGTTAAATTCTTCCGGTTAAAAACACTTTTCCCAAGTAATTATCTTTATTGGATTTAAATGAGAAGATAGACGAAAGGTCATATGATAATTAAAAAAAAACAAAAAACATGTAATGTCCATGTAATTGTAACGATTTATCGGTCAATGTCTCAATAACAGTGCAATTGGGACACGGTTCCTTGTCTGCATAAATATCAAGAATCGTTCATGGATCTTTCCCTGCTAAGCTTTCATTTACTCCTGCACTTTCTCTGACCTCCTAGATCCAGATGCGGCGATAAAGACGCGAGCTTTCTTCCTGGGTTCCAACTTTTAGGCGCCGCCTTTTCACTTTCTCAGAACAATGGGGAGGTACAGCTTCGTCGGCAGGGGCGGTGACAGGGACAGGGACGAGCTGTCTCAGCGGCTGATAGAGGCGGCTCTCAGCGGGGACGCTGAGCTTGTCAGCGAGTGCTTAGGATCTGAGTCGGTAGACGTCAACTACATCGGGACGGTCAGCTTGAGAGTTAAGTGCATTGAGTGTGTGCTGAGGGAGGACGAGGCTGATGAGCTGGAAATCGGGTGCAGGGACTTCGTGACAGATGTCACGCCGCTATTCGCCGCCGCTTACTCCGGCCGCCTCGGCATTGCCCGGAAGCTCCTGGTATGAGATGTGGATTCAAAGTTTTGCAGAACTGAGCTCTATGTATGGATTCCCTTTTTTTTTTTTTTTTCTTGAAGGAGCTTTATGTATGGATTCTGCTCTGCTTGATTATCGCTTTCAAGTCGCTTTCCTGGTGACGTAGGAGTAATACTGAATTTCGAGCGGCTGATTAAGTTTTCAATGTGCAGCTCAGTAATGGCTTCAATCTCGAGAAACGATTAATTCGTAGGCCTGGTTGATAGATCTATGTAGAACGTTCACCATAGGAATATCTGCAATCTGCTCTAGATCAAATTATTCTTTGGGGATAATTGAGAGAATTTTGTGGATGTATTTTAAGGGTCGAACGCTTGATTGTGTTGGAACCATTTAATATGATCAGTCATTCTCTTTCAATCGAGGGGCCATTTTTCTTTCTGTTGATTTTCCGTTTCCTTTGTATATATATTTTAGTCTGCAGGAGCAGATGTTAACCAGGCGCTGTTCAGAGGCTTTGCAACCACTGCTGCAGCTCGAGAAGGTCACTGTGCTGTTCTCGATATGCTCCTCAAGGCAGGAGCCTCTAGACCTGCTTGCGAGGATGCCATACTGGAAGCTTCCCTTTACGGCCAGGCAGAGGCCACTAAGCTTCTGATCTGCTCAGAAATGGTGGGACATCATGTGGCAAAGCGCGCGCTCATTTCTGCATGCTGCAGAGGGTTTGTGGAAGTGGTCTCCGTTCTTGTCAAGGTTCGTGAGCATCACCATTTGTTTGTTATAGTGTAACTTGGAAATTGACTCTGGAACTAGCTAACAGTGATCAGTGACTCAAGCTCTGCAGAATGGAGTGGACATGAACTGTGTGGATAGAGTCCTCTTGAAATCAGTTAAACCTGCCTTGCATGCCAATGTCGACTGCACACCTATAGTGGCTGCAATAGTGAGCCGACAGGCTCCCGTGGTTAGGTACCTGCTTGAGGTACTGTCCTTTTCCAACTCTTTCTCATGATAAATCCTCACTTGGATATTGTGCTCCATCTCTAATAATGATAATTGACAAATTGCAGTATTCCCATGATGAGAAGTGTTTTATAAGGCTGTTACTGTGTATGCTTTTAGGCAGGTGCAAGAACTGGCCAAAACCATAGGCTTGGAGCTTGGTCTTGGGACATCTTCTCCGGGGAAGAACTGCGAGTTGGGGCATGCTTGGGCGAGCCATACAATGAGGCATGGTGTGCAGTTGAATATTATGAATTGAGTGGTCAAATCCTACGCCTCTTACTCGATCATGAAAGCTCATTCCTTGGGACCAATCTCCAAGGGCGAACTCTCCTCTGCCATGCAATTCTCTGCCAGAACTATGATGCTGTTCGGGTGCTCGTCGAAGCTGGAGCTGATGTGGAATTCCCAATAAAAGCTGAGAAAGGCCATAAGTCTCACCCGATCCACTTAGCTGCAAGAATGGGCTGCCCAAAAGTCCTGAAACAGCTGATCCTTCATGGTTGTAACTTAAACTCAAGGACAGAGTCTGGTGAGACGGCTTTAATGTTTGCAGCAAAATTTGATCATCCTGAATGTTTTCTGGAATTAATGGTTTCTGGTGCTGATCTTGGGTTAGTAAATGAAAACGGGGATAATGCAGTTCAGTTGGCGAAGAGGAGCAGTTTCAGCTCATCTTTGTCCAAATTGATCAGTCTAGCAATCGTCACGGGGGAAAATGTTTTCTCTAGCAGGCTGGAGGTGTTCTCTTCTCTTCATTTTGCTGCAGCTGTCGGAGACACAGAAATTCTAAAGCAATTGGTTGCCGGAAATTCTATGGAAGATATAAATAAGCATGATGGGACAGGTCTGACGGCAGTTCTTGCCTCAGCAAAGGCTGGTCATGCAGAAGCATTCCGTCTCCTTATCAAATTTGGCGCAGACATCAGCATCAGAAGTCAAGAAGGTCGAAGTGTAATCTCTCTTATGAAAGATCACGCCTGTGCAGATGTGAAGACTCGGTTTGAAGAGATACTACTGGAGTCTGTTCTTTCGCAGACGCTCAAAGGCCACAAAGAGTTCCAAGCATTACACTTTGCAGCTCGTGCTGGAAACTTGAATGCAATCGTTCAGCTCTTGAAGTTGGGGTATGAAATAAATCGTTTAGATGAGAATGAGTTTTCACCTCTAATGATCGCAGCAAAGGAAGGCAATGCTGATACTTGCCGGCTGTTGCTGCAGAATGGTGCTGAGAGAGCAGAGACAGCCCTCTCTCTTGCCAAGAAGAGCAACAAATGTAAGGCAGCTGAGGAAGTGATTTTCGATCACATGGCCCGGTTCCATGTGATATTAGGAGAGGAGATGTGCAAGCACACGAGGGAAGGAAGGGGTAGGCCTCACTTGAAGGCTGTGCGGATGCTCAAGTCGGGTCTGTTGAGTTGGGGAAAGTCAAGTTCGAGAAACGTGATCTGTAAAGAGGCAGTGGCTGGGGCTAGTACATGCTTTTTGAAGAATCGAAGGAATAAGAACGTTTCAGAGATGAATAAAGTGACTATCTTCAGGGTGGTGACGGAGATGGGGAGAGAGGTTCACTTTGAGGCAGCCTCGCAGGGAAACATGGCATTGTGGGTACGTGGAATCAATCTTGTCTCAAAGGAGGCAAAACTTGGTGATTGTTATTGAGTAGACTGTGGTGAAAGGTAAGATTAGGATAGAGATATGTGAATATGATGTGGCAGGATGCACAGGCCATATATGAAATTCATTCCTGCAAAAACTCTGGTATGTTTTTACAGCTCAGTATACGAAACCTCAGGGTGCATAGCTTTTGAAATGGCTGTTTAAAATAATACGTTGATGTAGTACCTTTTGAAGCTCAAATGACAGAGCTGCAGCATCTCAATAGATTTTCAAGTTCCATATCATTCAAGAATTTTAAGGTCTAACTGCCCTTCACTTTTGGATAGGAATTACTTTTTGAACGTTGAATTCGGTTAATCAATTCTTAGATGATTTCAGTGCCTCAATAATGATCCAAGAATCGGCATGAAAATCATCCGACTTCACCCATTGACAAAGAGCTTTAACAGATTGTAAACTTTAATTTCCTCAGAGGTTGGCAGATCCCTTTGATTTCAGGGGTGGGATCATAAACCAAAATGCTGCAGCATGGCCTGGGCTGGTATTCGACTGAGCATGCTCAGTTCCATCAGCTACCCCTGTCACTGACGCTATAATGAGTCCGTCTGTGGATTGAGCTATTGTTGGCTGATTCCGGTTTATTATAGCGATGGTCAATGGGGTTTACTAAGTTTTTTCTTAAGGGTCGATTGGCTTTTCTGCTCAAGATCACTAGAAGATATGGATATGGATCATTTCTTGCTGTTCTTCCTGCCGCTTATAAAGCAGCAGAATTAGTACGACCTTGTCATTGAGTTTTCTCGAGTCGACAAACAGAGTGAAATTAAGTATAGCCTGTAATTTCAGTTGGAATGAGCATGAGTTGCTGCAAATTTTATTGGAAACCTTAATGGAATCGCTGGTACAAACAAAAGTACGAGTTCTTTCCATATTTTCACCTCAGTCATTCCTTGAGGTATCCTTGCGATCCAGTTCCAGGCTGTACTATGCTTCCGTTACAGCAAGCAATGCAGAAAATTGAACTAGTGTATCTAGTTATTTCGACCTTGAACATGACATTGGAACCCTGTGAGAATCAACTGGGCAGAATTGTAGAATCATCTTCTCCTCTCAAGAAGTCAGCCACCCTGTCCACCTTCCACGGATTTTCCCTGCAAGTCCTCCAGTCCCAATTAGCAGGATACAGAGCAGCCCTGCACAGAGGGCAAGTCACTTTCTTCTCGTCCACCCACTGGTCCAAGCACTCTCTGTGAAAAACATGGCAGCAGTTGCAGAGTTCCCTTATCTCATCTCCCTGGAAGATCCTCCCCAAGCAAACCAAACACACAGTGCTGCTTTCACCTCCTCCAATGCCAGTTCCTCCGCTGTTTCTTTCAAGGTATGTGCCGTATTGCAGGACGGATGACCTGTTCTTGATCAGGGACGTTAAGATGTGGGCAGGGACCGGGACGAGGCACGGGGATAGTCCGTCCATCACGAGGATGTCGTGGATTAATTCAGCTTCTTCTTGCTCGGGCTCAGCTGGCTCGGGGATGAAACTGATACGGTAAGGGACACGGAGGGCTTCAATGGCCACGGTCTTGAGGTGGTGGAGTTTTTCCAGTAGGGAAGTGATTATGCCTATGAAACTCATGGCCCTGGCAATGGCAGCACAAGGAAAACCCATGAGATTACAGAGAGCGGAAAGCAAATGCTTCGCAAAGGGAGAGAGTACGAGTCAACAGAAGTGCCAGTGATCAATGATTAGGTTAGATTTATCCATTTCTTGCAGTTTGCTGGTTTATAAAATTGATTTCTGTCAATTTTTTCGTGAAGGTTTTCATGTCTACGAGGTACTGCTCATGTCCTCAACTTCAAGTCATGCAACCACCATGGATTTTGGTTTCGTGTAACATGAACAATCCTGTGCACTGAGCTGTCTTCGGTGGAGTTCATGAATGAAACATGGTCAGAGAAGATAGTTCTCTGGAACAAGTCGACTTTCTTCCAGCAAAGACAAATCTTTCCAGCGACTGTGACAGGAAATGGTGGGTTTCAGTAAAACGAGCACAGCAAAAGCGACCATTCGACCGCTATGCAACGTTCAGGACTTTACTATTCAAGTACAAATATATCAGACGTGTAAATCAATTAGCGCTTGGTGCTGACTCTGTGTAGTGCCACCAAAGGTGCAATATAGTTCAAGAGGTCAACGTCCCTGAGCCTATACCCAAAGAACACACTTTTGCCAGAAGTTTTGATGCAAATGCGTAGAAGATATTCGAATTTGAAAGCCTGAACTCACCAGATCACAATCCCATCGCGTGAGATTTGAAAGAACGCCGTGGAAGCATTTCAATTTGCTGAAACATCAAGGGATCATTTTATTTTGTGGAGATACTATGATCGTTGCGAAAGATAAAGAAATGGAAAATAATGTCTTGTGCCGGGTGAACGTTAGGCAAATTCATAGATCATATGATGAATTTTGATTAATATCGCAACATTTGAGAAGGTAAACACCATCGACCAACAGAAAAATGGCGTGACACATTTGATCAACGCGCAAAGATTTTTCTTCACTGCTCTGATTTTTTTCAGTCGAATGATTAATTCTAAACTGATGGCGAGTTTTAGCAACAAGGAAGCATGTGGATTATTGGTACTTGTTATAACCGACATGAATATTAAAGAGACTGATGGATGACTTCATGGAGCTCTAATTAATTAATTATGCTTGTGAGATGATATCCATGGAATCTCGTGTACCTTGCTGATTCTCGACAGCATGTTATGCGGGCGGCTAATTAAGCATGTAGGGGGCGAAAATTGAAGAAATTTCAATTGCATGTTGAGGGACTGACCCAACTTAAATTTGAATCATTCGAGACTTGTTGGACTTTTGAATAGTAGATGATATATATCGAAAAATAAAAGTAGAGGATAAGGATGGGGTGGTACGTCTTTGGAAAGAGAAGGAGAGCAGAGGAACCAAGAAAGATAAATGTGATAAGCCATGAATCAAAACCTCGAAATTTATGGGTCGCAACAATTCAAAGGAATGAATACACTAAGCAACCTCTTTATACGTTTGGAGAACTAGTTAAACAGTAACCAGATAAACTGAAAATATTTAAATGACACTAAATACATATTAGTAAATTCCAAAAGTATTAACTAATGCATCTAATCTGCAATCTTATTTTTAATATTATATCTTCTAATTAATACAAATAATCTCCTCTAATACTCCCTTCAAATTAAATATTGAATTGCCGTGAAGCATTCATCTTTCAATGATAATTCAGTTTCACGATTTCTGGATTTGGCATGTCCCGCAATTACTACACCATTAAGCTTCATGGCAGGAAAATTTTTCTCTCACACTCCTACACGAGCTCTCCGATATTAGTTTTCCTTTCGATGAAGGCAAACAGCACGTGAGTCAATCCCTATCTCAAGACCTTAAGAACGAACATTGGATAGCTGGCAACCTGCTCTTTTATCAACTCCTCCTTTTGCCTCTACCATGCTTTATATGCTTCCTTTATATATATATATATATATATATATAAAGATCAACCTGCTCTCACCAAAAATTCTAAGAGGAGGGAGTAGAGATACTGAGAAAGTCCTTTTTCTCCATAAGCAAGATGTAGAGAAAGTTAAACTTGATCGGTGATACGTCATAATCATGAACCTTATTATTTTGAGCAACTTAAAAAAGGATTGGATAGATCATACACCTACACATTCATTACCAATCCGTAACAACCTAACTTCCCCCAAAGTTTATGTAAATTATTTTAAAATTAAAAATTCCAAGGGTCCCTTGGGTTTCATTGGAATAGTGAATTTGCAAGTCAGCTGTGATGTACCATTTGATTTCCTGTGGATATTAGGTGATAAGCTCTCCGAGGAAAGAGGTCAATCAGAAAAAGAGAGAGAGACTATCAAGGCCGACCCGCGATAGGAAATACGGTCGGTTTCTCATCGCATAGCCGGGCTGGCTAGGGCTACAGTTATCATTGAAGGTTGCTCAATCTGATTGTTAAAAATTCTGGAGATAATAAGTGTCTTATTGGGTTTTTTAGTTTCAACCCGTTTAAACAATTCTATTATCGAGCCTAAATATACTTGACTTGAACCCGCACGACCCCGTATCCTATCGTGTTATTGTGACATGTCAAAAATTAACGGCCTTATTAACTTGGATGGCTAGGGCGACAGTTTTCATTCAAGGTTGCTTTATCAGGTCGTTAAAAATTACGAAGAAGGCGAGATCTATTGGCTGGTTCCAGAACACCGTTCAGTTCATGGTCTCTTTCCTGCAAAACCTATCTTGGATTTCTATGAGGAAGGAAACCCATCGAAATTCAAGCGATACCGAGCGCTGCATTCTGAAGCACAATATCATCAATAACACTTTCGCCAAACTTAAACAACGGAGTCCTGAGATTTATGAAAGAAAGGAGTACATTCGCGAGATATTACTCATTCATAATATCTAAAAGATGGAAATAAGGAACAGCTTCAGGCCAGTAGGAACACGAACTAGAACTTACATACGACAGATCGGTTCTCAGTTTTTGTAGATCTCGATGAGGGAGAATCCGTAACCACAGGGAAAAACTTGAATGCCAGCGAACCCTGCTGCTTTTGCCAGGCGCTCGAAGTCCTTCTCTGTCCTCTCGTTCCTGCGCGGGTTCGTTGTTAGCATGAAGAGGCACAGCTGAAATAGGGTCTGCACGGCGAGGCTTGCTTCTGGGGCTTCAGGAATCACGAAGTCGACCACCATCACTTTCCCCTTCTCCGGCAATGAGCCGTGGCAGTTCTTGAATACCTTCAAGCAGTCTTCATCGGTCCATGAGTGGAGCACCCACTGTTTACAATCACACAGAAGATTGAATGAATAAAATGTGCAGAGTTGATATCTACCGAAAAAATCTGGGTATCCAATTTTTCTCCTATACCAGGATTCCTTATATCAACTAGGCCCTTAAAAACCCACGTTCAGCAACTTCACCAACTCGATTCACTTACAACGAATCATGCATTTTTTTTTTAATTTCAGATTTGATTCTACGAGTTTCACACTTGAGTCTAACAACTAACCATGAACTGTACATTTTTTTAATCCTAGTATTGAATTTACAAGCCGCAGACTCCACACTCGATCTCATGACTGACCGCCCATGAGAGGTTGGGCCATATCCACCTTAAATTCTCAAGTTTTAAGTGTTCTACTCAGTTCTTCTTATTTACTAGATTCTTTTTACCAACTATCCAATTCATGATTCAATTCTCAACAAATCAGTAACCAAATAGAACGATTTGAGCTTGCAAATCAAACTGCATCGTGCTGGGATTTCCATTTATGAGCTGATTCAGTTGCAGAGAGCGATCTAAGAAGCTGTTGACAGGAGCTAAGAGACAAGATTCAAGATTCAGTTCTTCACCTTTATTAAAATGGCTTCACCTTCCGGAATGCCTTGAATCATGTCTCCAGCAACATTCTCGATTCCTGCATATTTGGACGCCGGTTACGACCCAACCAAGAGCATATCACATGATCCATATATCCTTACTTTTCACAGTATTTAACCTTGAATGGTGGGTGCCTTTTCGATAACCGACGGCAAGTCAAAGTTGATGCCCTTGATCGAGGGGTGCTTGGAGATGATCATGCTAAGTACGGAGCCGTCACGGCCTCCGACATCGACCAAGGATCTCAAGCCCTCGAATCCCTTGTATTCCTTCATCATTTCGACCACGAACAACTTGTTCAGCTCGTTCATCGATCCAAAGAAGATCTCATAGAACCCAGCATCCTTGTTAATGTATGACATCGCGGTCATCCCATGTGCCCTTTCGAACGGAATCCCCCCTTCCAGGATCATATCTTTCCAATGGAACCTTATTCCGGAGACATAGCAAAATGGTCATTCTATCATTTTCTTGAGAAAGTTCGAGCCGGGTCAACAATAGAGCTATCTCAACATGAACTTTTTATATTAAAGACTCGAACATGAGACAAAGATGCTGGTGATCGATCTATCATAAAAGGGGAAAAATTGAAACTTGGGGTTGGAAAATAGCAACGGAATGAGGTTTACCACAAATCTAGGACAACTCTGTGCTGAATCAAGAGTAGCAGAGGAGACAGAGACCCTCCTTCTTGGTCCTTGATGAAGTACTTGGATACAGGGGCCAGCCCGTACACTCTCTGGCAGCTCTGACTCTGGCTCTCGTCGGAGGGCGACGCGGAGCAGGTGAGAACAGAGTGGGTAGCCAGGAGGCAGAGCAGGTGATCGAGCAGATAGGCAGCTCTAGGGTTCTTGCTGTCGAGCTGGGAGACGATCTGGGAGCTGGAGAGCCGTGCTCCGGGCCCCGCTCTGTGGATGATGTCGAGCACCCCGAGCTCGACCGCCGTCTTCAGAGCCATGGGAAGAACAGAGGCGCTAGCGAGTTGCAGAGCATGCAGGCTGCTGCTGCCCTGGTCTCCTTCCTCTCCGGTGGTGGACATGGCGATGAGACTCTCACTCTCCACGAGCTACTCGGTGAAAGATGAAACCCTTCTGAGTTCCCTGATGGAGAGGAACTCCAGGTGGAGTTCTTATAGGAGATGTCCATGGCTGGCGGCTTCTGCCCCTCCCCACTCGAGAGAATTTTCCACGAGGTGAGATCGTGTGGATTAACTCAACTAGTAAATATTTAATGTATTGTCATTATCATATTATTTTTTTTGTTTATAAATAATATTTATTTTTTATTAAAATATAAAATATTTACTTGCATATTAAATAAATTTAGTGTAAGAGTGATCCTAACCTTCCTATGAATTTTCCTGGTCGCCCCCTATGAAAAGTACTTGCGTTTGACATTTCGGGCGGCTGGCTTCAAATTTCAATTCGTCTGTTATTTTCTTAAATAGATAAAATATATAGTTATTTATTAAAAAATGAATTATCTAAAATTTTTTAACCTATTAAAAATTATTTTTTTATCTAAAAAAATAAACTATTTAAAATTTTTTAATTTATTATGACTTATTTTTTATTTAGAATATTATAGTATATTCTATTTTCTTTAATCTACCATATTATTAATTTTAATTGTTAATTGTTAATATGCACAATTAATTTTACTGATTGCACAAATAGAGTATGATGTTATATCGCATGCGGCATCTATCTAGTCATAAAAATAGAAAATATCTATTTGCACGTTCATTATCTATTTGCATGTCTATCATCATAATAAAATAGAGAATTCAATAATAATTTATAATTTTTTATGACTAGATGGATGTCATGTACGATATCTTGTCAGACTCTGTTTGCATAATCTATAAAATTAACGATGCTCATAAGTAATTGATAGATAAATTAACGGTGTGGAAGATTAGAAAATTTTTGAATAGTTCGTGGTTTTCTAGACAAAAAATAATTTGTAATAAGTTATCGAATTGTTAGATAGCTTATAATTTTTAAGAAAAAATAGCTCTTAATAGATTAAAAAATTTTAATTAATTTGTACTTTTATGTGCAAATAACGCTAGAACATATTTGTGAGATCAGTATGTTTCTTAAATTTGTTATTAAGCGATAAGTACCTCTTTTTTTCCGTTAAGAATTTGATAAGTATGTTATTTAGGAGCCCCCCTGCCAAACCTGCACCTGGACAGTTTTATACAATTTTTCTATTATTTAATAGGCAGTCTTTCATTGTCTTGGGGACGAGCAATCATGCAATAGTGTGTGACGTTGCACTCTTAGATTGGTCCTTGTAGGACAGATAATTTTTTACACGACAAGACAAGATATAACACTGTACTAGACATTATATGCGTGAAACTTACAAGGTTTTAAATATTACAAACATTACCAAGAGGGGTTGGGCCGAGTGGTAAGCAGCTCGGTGCCGCTTAAGGAGGTCTCAGGTTCGAGACCTCACGTACGCAGACACCCCTCTTGGGAGCCTCACCCGCCATTGCCAGGCGTGCGACCCGGGGCGACCAACGGATTAGTCAAGTATGGTTGGCTGAAAGATGTCATCTCACCGCTGGTGGGGCCTGCTTGGATACCGTGGCTGGCGACCAAAAAAAAAAAAAAATTACAAACATTATATGTTTCATTGTAATCAAAAGCCATATTATAATCTTACTTATTATTGTACCAAATGTCTATCAATACTATTATTTTAATAGCCATGTCAAAGATTGTTGGAGAATAATTATATATAGTAGACATACTAAATTAAATGGGTGAACTGGCTTACACACGATTTAGATAAGACATTTTAGACATGTTTTTTTTTTTTTTACATTTTTTGTTTTTTTAACAACCCTAGAAATGATAAATGAATTTTTCATGTTTAGGTTATCGAGATTTTCGACACAAACCCCGTTTAGATATGATTCGTTTAAACACGATATAATACACTTTGCCAGTAACGGCGCATGTAACTTGTAAGACCATCCCCTGAAGTAGGATATGGATTGATATTTCTCTTATTTTTCAATAGGAGAATCTACGTTCCATATTTACTTCACATTTACTTTCCGATGCTTGGCAATCGTTTGGAACCGGCTAGCTCACATTCCATGATATAATAGAACCGCCCCTCAACTAGCCCCAGTATAGTTTATAGCTAATTCCAATTGACAGTTTCAGGTGGTCCATAAAATAAAAAAATTTATAATAAAATATATATTAAATACAAGAAATCTCTAAAACTAAAAAACTAATTGTTATATTATTATTATTATCCTCATCATTAATGTTTTAATATTTAACTTTTTGAATATTTATAATTATTTTTAAAAAAGTATGGTTGGTTTGAAATCATTACCATGCAAGGTGGGTACTGGAGTCGATTCCGGGTCCAAATTCGCCCATGGACATGAGAAAGTCTTATATAAAATAGAAGTATCACGTGACAGTACTGATATGATGTCACGGACTATTTAAATCAAACTACTTCTAGGGTTTAATTTTTTTATTTTAGGTTTTATTTAAAAAATCTTTAAAATAATTGAATCATATTGACTCGTGATACCACTTCATGAAGATCAGCTTTTATGTAATTATTTGTATTTTCTCCCCTCATTTGTTCGCGATAACCCGATCGAGCTCGGAAATCTAATCATGCTCCTATTACACGACCGACTGGTAAGGAAGTGAGGATGTTTTGTCATATGCCCCCTTTGATTACACACGAGAAAAGTACGTGACTGCGATTCTCAGTTCTTGTTCCATAGAATTGGTAATGTGGTGAAGGTAGGATGCTCCATTTGACCATACGCTACTTTAAGGATATCTCATCCTTGATGGTGAGCCCAGCTATATCTCTTAGGTTGAGCAAGTTTTTCCAATTCCATGCACAAGAGCTAGGAATCTTGACCCGTAACTGGTCTAGACCGATTGTGAACGGGAATTGACACGAGTTTATAAGGTTTCCTAATGGTTGTGGTCTGGGTTTGGAAATTTGGATCGTTGACCGGAACTTGCCCGGCCCATTTGAGGCCAAGATCCAGGCCGAGATCATGAAATAGGCAGAACCGGCCTGAGATAGTGAATCAGACCAGACCGAACCATGAAAAAATATATATAAATACATATATATATGAATATGTGTATATATTTAAATAAATAAGATAATTTAATTTAATTTAATTTAAAAATAATAATAAATAAAAATATTTAATACTTGGTTCAGCCCGAGCCTAGACCTGGTCCTGGTCTAGACGATTCATGAACCTGACTTGAACTGGATTGAAACCTGCCCGAACAGACACGTTTAACATATCTACTTACCACAGGCTTCTGGATTTCCAAAAAGAAATTGTTCGTCCAAACTAACCAGTGAGATTCAACGTTAACTAGGATTGACCAATGATTTTTCTAGAATACCTAGGCCGCCTTCGCTCTTTAGGCTGCACAAGGCAGACCACTTGATCTTTGCTTCTTGCACTTGTTCACACTTTTAACTTTTCCAAAAAAAAGAAGAATAATATATTTTGCAATGTAATTTACCCTAATATTGTGTGGGAAAAAAAAAAGAAAGATTAATGAATCAGCACCAGCTGTCAGGAATTGAGCCGACCAGATCCGAGGAAGGATGATCGGGAACAAGTAATGGGCTGAGAAGAAGTGGGGGCCGATGGGCTTGAATATGGGCTTCGTGGGCTGATTCTCATGAGCTTTAATTCCATTAGTTATTCGGTGAGATTGAAATCACATCACCAAGAGGGGTTGGGCCGAGTGGTAAGCAGCTCGGTGCCGCTTAAGGAGGTCTCAGGTTCGAGACCTCACGTACGCAGACACCCCTCTTGGGAGCCTCACCCGCCATTGCCAGGCGTGCGACCCGGGGCGACCAACGGATTAGTCAAGTATGGTTGGCTGAAAGATGCCATCTCACCGCTGGTGGGGCCTGCTTGGATACCGTGGCTGGCGACAAAAAAAAAGAGATTGAAATCACATCTTCAAAATGCAATTTTATTACCGTACTTGAGAAATTAGTCTACTGACTTCTAAAAGCTAGTTTTTTTTAAGGGGTATTTTTGCCCAATATATTGTTGGGAAAAGGCACAATGATGCTTTTTTTTTTTTCTTGAACTACTAGTATCAAGAAGTCCAATAGATCTAGACTAATTCAGTTCAAGCTCAAACACTAGAGCTTAAAACTTCCAAGGTAGATTTTCTTTATTTATAAAATTTAAACTCGAGTTCTTATTTAAGGAGAAAAAACGTCTTATCACATCAATCAATCCACTTTGGTTAATCACCCTGTATAGATTAGCCATTGATGTCTCGAATAACACTTCCCATTAAATCATTCTAATCACGGAGCAGTTTGAAAAGCGTCCTCTTCATAATACTAAAATTACACGCTTATGTTTTCTAATAAAGTTGTATTGTCTTAATGTCAAAACTAAGATAACTGATGATATCTGAGCTCAGGATCTCTTGATCTTGGGCCGATTGGGGTACCATTGTACTAAATCCTCAATCACAAATACATGGATCCGGGTGAGTTCATGTGCTGTGAGTAGCCTCACCAGGGGTTACGAGCTCAAGTGGGAAATCGAAACTCCGATCTCGTAGATTTTCATCGGAGTCGCACGCACGCCTCATTCTCTTAAGCTAATTCTTGAGGGTTTAAGATAGGTGATTACTGATATTTCTTCTGATTAATGTGGACCACAGATGAAGAATTAATTAGAAATACAAGCAAATTAACAAGGAGTTGGTCTTAATAAATGGAATTGCTACATGCCGATAAGAACCATTTGGCCAGTTGGCTAAAAATTAACACATCGAAATCAGGGATATGGGCTTTTGGATAATGCGAGAGGAGGAGAGACCGAGTCGGATCGGAGTCCCAGGCCGCCACTTGTGTGTTCATTATATCTATTAAGCATGCAGCTGTTTGAAAGTCAGATTAATAATATCTTCTTTTCAGATTAAATAATAAAAAAATCGTGGTTATTGGAAAAAGAATGGTGAAGGTGATTCAACCTCGGCGTTCATAGGCTCGACAAACCCAATTTCGTCATCCTAATCAGGTGACATGACGAAAGCCGACAATAAAATGTGGCTCGAATCAAAGCCCTCCCGCGTGCTCCACTTGCCATTGACAAATGCACTTGGGCAACCGGGGGCAAATCAGTAACTGAAATAATCTGTCACCTCTTGTTACTATCTAAAATGACACATTCAAGTCTGTAAATGAAATAAAAAAAATTATTGCAATAGCCCACTAGGATCAACGGAGGTGGTGATCAAGGTGTGCATTTGAATTGGGAAAGCTCTCCAAGTTCAGGCGTTCGAACTCCACCTAGCATAGTCCTATGAGTAAGTTACCCGGTGGACATACTCAAAAAGCTAACCGGGGGCTGCAGGAATAAACTTGCATCATCAAAAAAAATTATTGGAAGGAGTTTGAATTCAAATTATTTGGAATTTATTAAATTTTTAGATATTTATTAATATATTGGAAGATATTTTAAAAAAAAAAAAACCTGTTTGATTGTCCTTACTGCACATTATTCTCGACAAATTAGCAAGGCCATTTTTTCTTAATGATAACATAGTGAGTAGGCAATTTGTCACATAAAGAATTGAGTAGTACGCTGGAATGGCATAATCAGCACATTGGTTGCTTTGATCCTGACATTTTCATCATTAATCGAGTTTTGACTAATTCTTAAAGCTGCAAGTGTAAAATGACAAATAAATCTTTTTTTTAAATCAAGGAAATTGAAAATAATTACGAAGAGTTCCACGATCAAGTGGACTTTTCATTTATTACGAATCACGACAGATGTCACTTCACCAGACTTCATTTTAGTTGGTTTCATTTGTTTAATTCATTTGTGGTTGTTTTTAGATTCCTTGTTTCTCTTGTTCAAGCTCGTTAAGCACGAACTAATTTTCCTATATAGAATTAGGATGGAATTCGATTTGGAGTTAAATTGAAAACACACTTCTTATCTTATTTTGAAATATTTCTTCAAATTAATGAAAATATTTCATTGATGAAAGGTAATAAAAATCATGATTTAAAATATTCCATTAAATAATGCATTTGCTGAAAAGATATATAAACTGAAAAAAAAGGCACTATCTCTAAACAAATTTAATAATTAACTCCAAGGTTGATACTATATTCTAAGTTACAAATATTAGAGAAAATAATTAATATTTATTTGTTTAAACCACCAAAAAAAAAGACGGTGCCTGACAATTTTGAAATTCGGCAAGTTCCTTTCAAGCAAAGACTCTTAACCTCTGTCTGCTGCCACGAGATGCTCCGACCACGCTCGTCCCTCCGCAGTCTTAAGTAAATTTAATCCATGGCACGAATGTGACGGTCCAGATTAATGTTGTCACCAGTTGGTTAGGCGAATATTCTGCCAACGATTCACGAGCAACTCGCCGTGCATATAACATGGAGTTGTATGAGCCGTATCGATAGAAATTGATTTTTTTTTTAAAAAAAAATGGAAGGAAGAGCTATAGCACACAGCTTTCTAATAGATGCCCAATTACCGATTAAAAAAAGCCAAGTTAGGCAGCTTTTCCAATTTTCATTAAAGAAATAAACCTAGTCCCTACGAAGATTAATACTCTAATTGCATTGCACCCCAAATAAACCCAAGAAAATCGGGATTTTTTATACCTTCAATTACAACTTTAAGTTAATTTAGTCAAACCCTATAACCATTTTTCTATTTTACTAAGTACCTTGATTTGTCCCAGCCAAAACACCACAATATTATATTTTGCCACACAACTAAACATAATTTTAATATGGTTAAGATTTTTCGTATAATCTTTAACACTTTTTGTAATCTAACAGTACCCGAATCGAATAACTCTTTTCTAATACATTTTGCTATATGTAAGATTTGTTACAATATGATATGATATCGCATAGCTAAAAGTCATTGTTATGGTTAAATAGATTATTTATGTATGAAACGCGTGAAATTATTATATTCCAGTAAGTTATACAGTTATTTATTTTGATAAAGACAATTTAACAGTATAATATCCACAGTCCAATATACCGATCAAGCACGATAATTTCACTTTTTTTACCTATATCAAAAAATTTTATTACTATTGAAATTTCCACTTTAATCTTTACAATTTTTGTAATCTAACAATACTCAAACTGAAGTAAGATGACTTTTGTGACTTGTTTCTATAGGTTTTGGAAAGATAAAATGCACATTGCATAGCTGCTGGAACAGTAGGCAGCCTGGTTCCAAAATGAGACTAATTAAATCCTGTCCGTGGCCAATTGCCAAATTGAGTAATTATCAATAATTAAGATGATCAACTTGATGACAGCCCGCTGGTAATTAATTAATTAATTAACTTATCAGGAATGCACTTAAGCAATAAATTCTTTGAGAGCACCAACAACACTGATTCGCATTGACCGGATAGTTAGGGTTCCAGTGACTTGGAGAGATCTGTAATTAAATTATTTTAATTAGTAATAATTAATATAATTGCTTAGTTGATTCACAATAATTTACTCGTTTATCGTAATCTGATTGATATTTTTTCATGTCATGTGACGATTTAGGATCATTTAAGAATTTTTCGAATTGTCAGTATTGTTTAATCAATGCCCTCACCTATTGAAATAAATAGTATTTAACAATAAATTCTTTTGAGACTTATAAAAAAACGCTTACCGGGAAAATAATTACCATGAAATTTGGAAATGTTTTAATTCTTATTCTTTTTTTTTTCTTTAAATTCGATCAGAGTCCAAAATGCTACTTCACTTCCATTTCGGGACTCCATTGCTGTCGATATGAATGCGCTTGTTTATTTTATATAGTGTATCATAAATTGCGATTAACTAAGATTCGAGATTGATTAAAGGAGATGTCATTGTCCAAATGCAGTTTAGGAAAGGGCTTTGTGTAAGAACTTTCATGCATATTTAGGAAAGGGCTCCATGAAAATCTTCTCTGTCGAGAGAAAAATCTGTCTTAGACTCGAACTTCATACCTAGAACTTTACAGTAAACCGAAAATTCAGAATGAAACCACATTGATAAGACCATGTGTAAGATAGGATCGCCCATCATTATTATTCTGATTAAAAATAAAAAGAACAATAGAAGCCACAAACAATAGAAGCCTGAGTCAAAGGTAGCCCATTGGAGGCAGTTTTGTTTATAATAAGTATCACATCATAGTATTGATTTATGTCACAGTTTAGCAAGATTAAATTAATTTTAGTGCTGTTTTATTATATTTCTAGAATTTTATAAAAAATTTAAAATGACTAAATTTTATTAATTTATAACATGACGTCAGTATTATCACATAATATACCCATTAAACACAATATTCTCTCCCCAACATGGACATCCCAATTGGACTTAAAATGCAAACTTTTTGTACTTTCTAGTTAAGTCCATTTTAAAATGTGGGGGTATTATCTAATAAATAAATAAATAAAAATAGATTCCAAGTGCGTACCACCCCGAATGGCGACAGGAACTAGCTCACATGAACCGATGATATTCATGGTCCCGACAAAATAATCTCTCTCGATAACTTAATTTATGAAGGAAAGTAACTCAATGAATATCGAATAGTTTAATTGATCAGATAATAAGAGAATTAGTTGTCATGAATTGATCAGGGTAGATCAACCCCTCCCTCAAATAAACTATTATTAAAAGAGTTTTTCTCATGAATAGATTATTCTATGTTAATCATGAATTAATCAGAGTTTATTTAAATTTTTAAAAACTAGTCGAGCTTCGTAACTAAAAAACAATAAGTGAATTTCCTTGCACAAATTCTGGATGCACTTTGTTTCTTCCTTATCTACCTTCGCCAGTTCAACCTTTAATAGAAGGCCGTAAGTTTCACACATACGTCTCAGACAATAAGGTGTGCTCACCAAACTGAAGAACATTCTAGGATCAGTTCATATCATGGAGAGAGCCATCATGTACATTTATACAGACTTATTACAAATTTGAGGCAAACTATCGTTGATTTCGGAAGTGAGATGAAAAAAAAAAAAGGAATCATTTTGCCGGACTGATGCCAGGTGTTTTTCAATTAGATAGGAGCCAGGGAACAATTTTAGAAGTTAGACTACATTGAGTTATCCGTTATAAATTCATTACCATGACAAATATGAATTCTCACGTGAATTTTCCAGCCGGATTATAAGGGGTTGTCTGGTTTGATAAGTCGCAGCTGAAATTTAGTACGTAGTCAAGTTAGGAGCTGTTTGTTTCTCTAAAAGGAAAAATAGGCCAATATTTAATCATGAAAAAATAGTAAAATTGCCCAACTTGAGAAACTTCCGCGGAAGTACCTCGTGACCAAAAGTCACAGCAGTATGAATATTGGCATCTATCCATAATCCAATGGAGTCTCTCGGAGAATTTCAATCCACAAAAAAGTAGATTTTTCCCAATCATGGATCTTTTTTTCTCATACTCGAACATAAGACCTTATTTAAGGAGAGTAATTTTACGGATTATCTCAATCAATCCATACCTTTTTTTTTCTTTTTTGATAAATGTGTGTGCATAATTCACCCTCTACATTCAAGGGGTCAAGTCAACACCAAGAAGTAGTAGCACAATTTGAAACTTCCATGGTGATTGATGTCTGAGCCTTCTTATCGGTCAAAGAAGAAAGCACTGCCCGACCGTCTTTTTCACTAAAGAGGACTCACCCAGCAGCTCTCTCCCTCATCCCACCTTGCCAAATTCCACTTGGGCCTCTCAAAAATCCAACCCAGCTTTCTCTACTCTTAGGAACAAAGCAAATCTTCCCTTTCACACACCCTAGCATATACAGATCCAGCCTCAAAGAAGACAATCACTCAAAACTATTAGTCCCTCGATGGATCCTAACCGGATAAGCGAAGTTCATAGTTTTGGTGAGGAGGAAGAGGAGGCAATTAGAGGTAAACACCGATATTATTACCCTTCTTCTTCTTCTACTGCTCGTGCTTCTACCTCTACTCCCTCTCCACTTCAGTACAATCGAGGGTTTATCGATCTTATCAAGCATCGCGATCCGCCTTGGGTGGATACTTGGCTTGGGGACCAGAGATTCAAGCCTCAAGAAGGTAATCTGGTTCGGGTCGACGATGGTTCCATGCAGAGCCTCAAGTTCATGGATCTCTCGATGACCCTACAGCACTGTGAAAAAAACGAGGAAGGAGAAGAAGGAGGTGTCGATAGCAAGGGTTCCATGGAAGTCATGTTTGAGAAGGAGCACATGTTCGACAAGGTTGTGACCCCGAGTGACGTGGGCAAGCTCAACAGGCTCGTAATCCCGAAGCAGCATGCCGAGCGGTTCTTCCCCCTCGACTCTTCTACGAGCTCGAATGGTGGTCTCATGCTGAGCTTCGAGGACTGCACGGGTAAGACCTGGCAGTTCCGGTACTCGTACTGGAACAGCAGCCAGAGCTATGTGATGACCAAAGGATGGAGCCGTTTCGTCAAGGAGAAGAAGCTCAAGGCAGGTGATATTGTCTCGTTCCAGCATGGGGTCGGGGACAAGGGCCGGTTGTTCATCGATTGGAGGCACAGGCCGAGAGCATGGCCTGAAATACCCATGTCGATCAGTTACCCCGGTACCATTTCATTCCCCCGGAGCTTCTCATTTCACCGGCCAGCTCCTACCGAAACGTGGAATATCAGTTACCCCAGCAATTTTCCGAGGGACCACCACCATATGGGTTTAGCAGAAATTAATGGTATCAGTGTCAATCCATCACGGACTGGCATCTTTCTTGGGTCGAGTCCGGCGAGCAGAAGTGGCTGCATTTATGGAGGTGGCATTGAACAGACCGTGGCATTTGAGTCGGTGCCAGTGGTCCAAGGCACTAAGATGGCGATGACCCCTACTAAAAAGCAGCTTAGGTTGTTCGGGGTTAACATGGATTATCCTATGTCAGAATCCGATGAGAGCGAGACTCCTAACCCTTCGTCTTCACAACCTTCTCAGCATTCACGGTTGGATGTCTATGATGCCGTACCGGTACCCGGTGGACGGACAGACAAGGGCAAAAGGATCAACATCGTCTTCGGACATCGGGATTTGAGAGACTAGACAAGCTGTAAAATTTATCACCACCTGACCGTGATGCAAGAGATTGAGATTATTTGATCTTGCCTGTAGCTGAAACAATTGGGACTAGCATCTCATTGTTTGAGACTGAAGCACAACCATCATCAGACATCCAAAGGAACAGCTACAAGCCGGAAAATAAAAAATTGCTGGAATTAGATTCGAGACGAGTCATATGCTCGACACTGCTCGATTGGAACACAAATTATTGCTGAAGAGACCTGACGTCTGTCTGGAATTTGACAGTCCAGCATTTTAGACTATCTCCCTTCTAAACTTTCTGTGCTGAACAATTACATTTGATTAGTGTGTAATGGAAAGTTTATAAGGCATATTTTGTCTGGGATTTCATTTTCCATATTTCATATCTGTACCTTCTACGTTGTTGTTGTTGTTGCTGCTGCCTTTCTCTGCTGTCAGGTCGTCTTAACCGCAACATCTAGCTTGCTATGCATGGAATGGGAGCGGAGGAAGATTCCGAACTTCAAATTGAAAGGTACCATAATCTGCACTGAAGCAATTCTCAACTTTTCTTTAAAAAACTAATGTAGGTCTGATTTATGCTGCTTATTTGAGCAATGCTGCCTTCCCATTCCTCGATGTTCTATACTATACATAAATCTGTATGATGGTACGAGTATATGTATCTACAAATCTATATACGTTTGGTCCATCTTTTGTCTATCCAATGCGCAAGTGTGCATTTGCCCGCTTCCCCCACTATCCTTCTTGTCTTCCCAAGAAGTCTCGGAATTGACTTCCAAGAATTCCCAGAACTGACTTCCAGAATTGAATTTTAAGTTCTTGAGAACAAGTAACAAGTAACAAGTCACAGATGGATGGACAACGCAGAAAAAGGCAAAGATCGGGAAACTATCTTCAGAGAGAGTTTGTTTGAACTTTCTACGAGGAAAGAATTGAACAGGACAATGTAAGCCAGCGAGATCCGGAAAGAAGAAAGATCATGGAACTGTGCGATTTGATATGTGCTCTCCGGTGAACATCTTGGTCTTGATTTGCTGGTAATAGACTGTAGACCACAGAATTCATATATAAAATATGTCGGGAAATTACAAATGAAAAATTAGGATGCTCAAATTTGATGTGGAAAAAACTCCACAGCTGGGCTAACACAGGAGCGTAACCCTAATATGGGTCCTGTGATATATATTCTTGATTTTCAGTGAGTCCGATTCGGGGATCGTTGGGAAGAGATGTAGAAGGAAGATAATATACACAATCGGTCCGACTACATTTATGTGTATTATCTGTGTACTCCGATCATGCATAGGTGTTGTGCTTTAGCTAGACATCATCTAGGGTTCTTCAAACCCTTTCTTGATGAGGATTCACTTTTTCATCAAATTCATCATCGCGGAATTTGCTTCTGGAGAATCGATTCTTGGTTCAGCAGTGACAGATAATTCTTCCCGCAGTATGATTTTTAAGTTTTCAAACATGATTCTCAGATCATTAGCTTGAAGATGGGAAGTATAAGTGTCGTGATCGAAACTCGAAACCTCAATGCAAGAGAAAGTAAATCTTAGGAAGTTACAACTGAGCTGAGACACAGTAAATAATGACCATGTAAACAAACGACTAAATATCACAACTGGAGAGTCTCAATCGTGTTCAGAGTAACACCTTCTTGACCGGTCTTATCTGATATGGGACTAACTCTCCTATTCAGCAGTGGATAGAGATGCTGGGCCGTCCCTTCAAGGAATCGTATGATTTTCCGGGGACCCTGCCCGACATTTTGCTGTTTTCTGATCGCGCTGCAGGATGTCTTCTGGAGGAGGAAAAATTGTCAAAGGAGAGTTTCCGCTGCCGTCGTCACTGACCATGATTGCTGCTTGAGGTGGTACGTACTTGGGACTGAGCAGAAAACTGAAAAAGCAGGCACCACAGTAACTAAAATGTCTTCCACTGCAATCCCAGTATTCACAAAGGTCCAAAGATCCTCCTCACCCACTTGTTCTATCTCTTTTCCTGACAATATTGGAGTAAATATTTGGCGTCTACTATAACATAACGAGTTTATTGTACAAAATATTTATGATTTTTGAGAATTAATCTTACACATATCAAGATTTAAATAGTAATTTATATAATATATTCGTTATATATCTCGTCCATGAATCTTCTCATTTATTATGTGTCATGGCGTCCTCAACAGTAACTACACGGTCTAGCTATCAGAAAGTTGGGATCTGTCATGCATATAGACATATTCATTATATATAAGTACAATATCATTGGGTTTCTGACCTAGGGAAATAAAACCCGGTACAAGAATTGCGAATTATTGTAACAAAGTTTTTAGGATAACTATTACCAAAAAAAAAGTTTTTAGGATAACATTATGGGACAAAACTACTTGATACGAGTTTTATCAAAATAAGCCGGAATAATTTGGTCAGAGATAGTTATTTTCTGATATGATTTGAATATGAATTAATAAGGACTAACTGGTCTTAGAGGTATACTCTAGGATAAAAATGTGAGGTGTATAGGATTTAGATGAGCATCATTTAAGGCATTGCTACGGTCACTAGTCGGTAAAACCAAGTGGCCTACTCTCGAAATGGAAATCTCCCGCGAAGCTTTGGAAGGAAGGCCCAAAGCTTCTTCCTCTTACAATTGGAAAGGTCTGAATGAAATACAGTAAGGTTAGGAACATGTAAACTCACAGGAAATGAAAGAGAGACCAGAGAGACCTCAGTTAGGGCAGAACCATAGGCTCAAGGCGAACAAAATTTATCTTGGAATCAGCTTCAGATGTCTACGATGCCATCTAATTAATTATCTCGCAATCAGATTCCATTGGTACGAAACATTTTCACTCCTCAAACTGCTGAATAATTCTTGCCAGTTATACATTTAAGTGAACATGAGGTCTATGAATTCATATGGACAAAATCCAGGTCAGGAGAATATCAGTCGAGGCATGTCTACTGGACCAAGACCACATATTTAGAAAATAAAGAAAAAAAATTCTAAAAATCTTTATGGAGTGCAAAGATGCACGAAAGACGACCAGAAATGCTTTCACGGAGAATTCCTAGTGATGGAAGGTGTCTACTTTGTGAAGCAGGTCCCGATGAATTTGCATATCTCGTTACGGAATGACTTAATTTGGCTCGAATTGTACTGAGAGAATTACGATGGAGAATGTGAAATCTCCCCAAAATTTGACCCCCTCGCTTTTCGGCTTAATACGATTCATTTGTGAATCACATTTTCTTGCCAAAAAACGGAAAAAAAAAATCAAAGACTGTTAATTTCACGAGAGAAAGAGATTAGGAGTATTATATATTTGTCTATTCTTATAAGTGGGTAATAAATGTTTCAAAGCGATAACTCAAGTTCTATATGTTGCTTACGTTATAATATCGAGTTCTTTCGATCACCTACTGTTATTTTAAGCTGACGTGATATCGACATGGCATTAACATACTTCAGTTTAAAGTAATGGCAGGTTGTAACGTGAGCAATATATAGGACTCGGTTTGTTACTTTGAAATATTTAAGACTCACTTGTACGAATCGACAGATACATGGGATTTTCGGTGTGTTTTTCTCTTAATTTCACCATCTTTGGTACTGTGTGGTCCTTTAGAACGTCTTGTATGCAAATTTGAACCATGACTTATTATCCTTATTCTCCTTCTTGGATATTACTGAGGAAAAGACCTTCCGGGAGCCTTCCAAGCTTGTCAAGGAGGATGGGTAAGGCACGGATGCCAAGGATAACGAGTCGAATCAGTACAGGAAGTAAAAGGGACACCACCGTATTAATTGATGCCGCATGGAAATTGGTTTCCGCATGCCTCTCTAGGAATGACAATAGGCACTGGCAGGGCGGGTTGGACACGGATGAATTCAATTTATAAAAAAGAAAAAATTTATATAAAATATGTTCTAAAATATGGTATAAATTTTCATATTTAGGAGAGACACTGAGACAGGAACTTGCAAGCCCATAATGTAGTGCAATTATTCAAGAGAATTGAGGAAACCATCCTTTAAAAGTTCTGTTCATGTCATCACTGTATTAGATCTTAAGACTTAATGCGGTGGAAATAACCAGCATGGAGTTGATTGAGGTGTTCTGACACTTTTCTTTCTTAAATAATGTATCGGTTTGATTCCTGAATGAGGAATATTCATAATTAAAAGAGTTTTACTTTTTTTTTATGTGCACATTGCTATCCAGAAATCCTCTGAGCTACTGATTAATGTAGTTCGAGCCGGATTGACCGATTAAGGGGTAAAGATCTCATAGTATGAGTTTTCTCTCATTAAATAATTTTACTTTTTAATAGGGATAATTATAGCGGAAGTTACGTTTATCATTTTTCGTAATTGAGTCTTATAAGTCTGAAAATGACCAAGTTTAATTCTGTTATACTTTCAGTCTAAATCGTCATTGTTTTGTTGTAGTGGATTTCATGTCATTAACAGTTTCGTTAACATAACAGTGACGATTTAAACTGAAAGTGTAATAGAATTAATTGTATAGGACCGAATTAGTCATTTTCAAATTTATAAGACTCGACTGCAAAAAAATGATAAGCATATAGGATTTCTAATATCATTTCCCCTTCTTAATAGATCGACCTGACTCGAATTTGAACAAATCATAGTTTATTGTATTTCAAAGACCTGGTGGTACAGACTAGAGGACATGAATATGTAATTATTGCACAACTACTAAGCATATGTAGAGGACAAAATGATATGTACGTCCCCACTCTACAAAGGGAGGTGGGGGTGATTTCCTTAGCTTTAAGAGGCGTAATCAATGACGACAATGGACGATAAAAGGAAAAGTAGTTTTCGTCCCCTTGCCAGCGCAGGAGCCCCACGCATGGACCACTTAACCGTACGCGATATCATTCTTAAAGCCGAGACGTGAGGAGTTACTGATACGCTTATTTAAATCTCATTGTTTTTTCTTCAGATCTCGATGCATGTGACGAGTTGTTCATACTGCTGTCTCGATCCCGACCCGTCCATATAAAAAGGATAAATAGACGAATCTCAAGGCAGTTCCCCGTTATTTTTTGAGCTTGGAGGAGGGTCGGAAGTCTTAAACTCGTTCCATTAGTACGAGGGAAACCTTAACCTCTTCATGGACTTCCTGATATGGCTTCTGGGGTTGGGGATACAGATGACGATCAGCTCCGTTGTCACTGTTACATCCCTTTCAGCGGTGAACTCTCTGATCTTTAAGGAGAATAAAAGATGAACGGTGGGGATGAATTGGGCGGCAGGCTTTTTTGGAATTCGTTGACAACAACGTACTCTACTTGACGAGAAAGTCTTGTATTTAACTTACATGTACCACATATAATAGTGCTGAAGTGATGTTACAAGTTGATAAAATTCAGTTATTTCTAGAATTATGTTATTATTTTAGAATTTTATTAAAAAAATTTAAACTATTTAATTTGTAGGACTACGTTAATACTGTCCTACTTGACAGCTTCTTGTCTGATCACGGTGGGATCAGAGAGGAGAAGGTTGAAGCCCTCCTTGACAGCGATGCATGGCTTCTGGTCTGGTCACGGTCGGATCGGAGAGGAGAAGGTGGAAAAGGGAACGGAAGTAGCAGCAAAAAGCAAAACAACTGTTACATATTTGTTAGCTTCCTGAAGTTAATTATGATCACAACATGATTCCAGTTAGAATCGAAATTCATCTTGTGGATTTTACTGGTAGAGTAGGATTCGAAACTCATTGGAAGGGTCTCGTATTTAGAATAAATTGAAAACTGAACGGTGACCAGTCTCGATCGATAGGCTGAAAATATCGATACCCTGTGATTTCACAGAGAAAAAGTTACTCCGAATGTGTACGTATACGTGCGTACATACATAAGTGCGTGTTTATATATGTATAGATGACATCGTGACACGTTGCATTGATTGTTAACAAAAATGACAGTGCAAAAGGAAGTGGCAGCAGCAAAAGCAAAACAGCCACTGTATGTCAGTCAGCTTTCCGGAGTGAATTCTAAGGATGAGATGATTTTAGCGAGTTTTAAAACTCATGGTGGGGAGGTGTGGATTTTATCTGTAATGCAATGATCCTGAACTCACTGAAAGGATATCGCATCTAAGGTAAATCTAACATCTAGATGGTGAACAATCTTAAATGATAGGGTAACAACATCGTGTGATTTCTAGATAGAATGAGATAGGATGTTCGCGAGTGTCTGATCTATCCATACTCACATACTTATGTGTCTGCTATCGTGGTTTCCCATTACATTGATTGTTAACAAAATTAACCAGTTAAAAGGAGGAAGTGGCAGCAGCACCCCATATTTACTATATCGTGACAGTATATGATTAAGAGAATATACGTTCGATTGTTGTCAATAAAATTTCATATTCCTTTCATTCCCATCTTTTTCCCGTCTCTGTCTAAACTCACGAGTCTCATTTGTAATCGCAAGAAGAAAATCAACACTGGCAGAAGTGTCCATGTGATTTATCCAAATTGTTCTAAGTTTGCTTAAAGTAATAGTGATAGATAGATTCATATAAAACCCCTTTCTTCTTGGTGTGGGAAGATAAAAGCACATAAACATTTGGAGTACATGAGATCTCAACAGGTTTGTGTAAAATTGGTTACTCAGCTGGCCTTAAAAAAAGAGCGTCTTTAGAAAGAGAGTTTAGTATAGTGAGTAGTGCCATCACCTTGTAATCTAGAAGTCCTGTGATCGATCTCACCCGTGAGACTTTCTGTACTACTTTTATCACCTCTTTCTTCTACTGTTTTTAGATTTATATGCTTACTCTGCATACTGAAAAAAAGTCCCAGAGTTATGTTAGAAATTACTGAAATACAGACTCTCAATATTATATAATTATTACCTACATTATAAAATATTGGACTTATTTTCAACCTAAAAGTCAAATGGGCACTGCTTTGTCAATACGAAGCCGAGAACTACTTGTTGAAATACCAGAGTTGGGGGGAGTTGGGCTCTGGGCGATGGGGCTGGGCTTAAATGAAAAGAAAATTCGGTGGCCCCATTGGGTCTTCAGCTGGCCCACAAGACACTTTTGTTAAGCTTAACAGAGTTTTTTTTCCCCAAAGAATAGACGTAAACTTTGAAAGGGATGGAAGAAAGAGAGAATAAAGCGGTACGATGAATTTTACTGGTGAGAATTAAATATCAAACCTCTTGATCCTAGGTTGAGGGCAATATCACTGTATCAAATCCCTTTCTCTTAAAAAGGAGCTCCCTTCTACAAGCTAGTCAGGTAGGACATAATATTCAGACGTGACTCATATTTGTGAGTTATTGACCAAAGGAATAAGGAGTAGATCCACATGTTTAATTCTACCAGAATTTTGGGGGTTTTGGAAAGTGTTATTTGCTATTTCTTTTGAATGGGATTTCCTTAAATATCTCAAGATATTAGATATATATTTTAGATATATTTTGTAAATACAAATAAGAGGATTGACATTCTTGGGTTAATGTAATGAAAGCGGTTGAAAGAGTGTTTGTTATGAGAGTATTGATATTTTGTACATGGCTAAACCTCCTTAACTCGTGGAGTACGGAATTAATTATTCAGAATCACCTGTATTCAGTGTGTGACCACCTTTCTCTTTTTTCTTCCTCGATTATTTTCATTATTTTGGGAATCGATCAATACTTGGACATTGGTCCGAATCCCAACACATATAATGTTTCCATTAAATTCAAAACCGAAAAGACGAATTTGATATATTAATAGGAAGAAGAGAGGAAATAAAAGGTAACGAAAAATTTGACTGAACGAATTTGAGACATATTAATCTTAAGATCGATATCGCTATAGAAATAGAATTGGATTTTTTGTTAACGAGCAGTCCTTGCATTTCTCTTGAAACATGTACAGCCATATATACATACATAGATAACCTATTCACATTCCTTGCACATGCCTTCTTGGTGATGGGTGCTGCGTACAGATAGCATACTAATACTTGCGAGGGTATTACATAAGGCTGCAGGCATTGACGTTATCATCGTTAAACATGTTGCTGACCTTGTCGTCCCCGCGTCGGGTGACTGGGATGTTGCCGTGCCTGTCGCTGAGGTTGTAGCCATGACGGTAGTAGTTGTAGCTCTCCTTGAAATCGTTGGTGGTGTCCTTGAAGTATTCGGAGGCGGTGGTGAAGTACAGCGGCGGGTTCGGATATGGCCAGAACTCCGCCCTCTTCCCAGCCCTTCTCACCGCCTTGAGCACCTTGTTCCGGTCCACGTAGCCGACCACCATCACCTTCTCCATCTCGAGGTCCACATCCACCGAGTCGACCCCTGACATCGATTGTATATTCTCATCCATTAAGTTATAAAACCAATTAGGCAAAGCATTAATCCAACATTTTTTGGAGCGGTTGAATTGTTCTGTCAGCATGATATCTAATATTCTTCACAGTGATCAGATATGCAAATTCAATAGAAAAGGCATCATCCTCATTGGGAAAAGAGATTCTTATTGACAATATTCGGTACATTGCATTTCCTTAAAGTCCACATCATATATCGGACCGGTTCCGATTCCTTTTCCATTGATACGAGAGCAAGGATGTTGCAATTGAAGATTAACATTTGTTTGTTTCAGGAACCAGAACAAACCGTAATAAGAATGACTGTTCACGAACAACCAACAGCAGAAGAGGGGGTTCGAATCGATTTCTGAAAGCTAAGTCATCGTGATTACGAATCGAGAAATCAAAAGAGCGTTAAAACCACATACCTCTGAGTTTGTAGATGGCATTTTTGACAATCCTCTCACAGCCACTGCAGCACATCCGGACTTTGAGCTCCACAGTCTGCAGAAAAGCAAAAATTAATTGAACTCTGCTCCATGGTTGAGAATAAGAATTTAATGCAATGATATCATCTTTAACTTAGGATCAAAAGATCCTAAGAATGATTATCAACAACGAGTATCTCCTTGCTTATTTATTCCTATTCTCCTTTGATCTCTTTCTAGACCACAGCTTATTTGTAATCAAAACAAATAAATATATAAACAAATAATCTCAGCTGCTGATATAGAGAGTAGAGAATATTCTTTGTCTTCCCAAAAGTTTTATGTGCACGCCGCTTTCACATCATCTGTAATGATTCCTTTGTTCCCTTTGTCCTTCCAAGGTTTGTTTCTGTTTTTTTTCTAAGTTGTAGCAAACCATAAGGATTAAGGAAAAGCCTACTTTTTGCACTAAAACATCCATAAAGGTAGTCTTTGTTCACATTGCTCCCTGGTTCTCATATTCCCCCAAGCTCTCTTCCATCCTCATTCAAATGAAAAATAAAAAGCAAAAAAAAGAAGAAGAAGAAGAATCTTTCCATCATGGAAAGATCATTGTTCGGATATTTAGAAGACAGATGATGGGGATTTTCATCATTTCATCAACTTGTCTGCTGATAAGTGATAGGAGTATTGGAAGTCCAATCTTTCTAATCCGAGGACTCATTTCCATTCAAGGCCAAAATGGATGTAGAATTGTATCAGATGATACTTCAACTTAGGGCTTGTCTCAGTTGATGCGGTTAAAGGTGCTAAGGGAGATCGGGATGAACCGCGGACTAACACTAAAATTTTATATGCTCATTAATTAGGTTACTTTTCCAGAAGCATGGCGTATGAGGTATGATAAGGATTCCGAAAAGCCTTGATCTGTTCCGGGACCTTCAAGGGTAGGATTTCTAGCTACCTGAAATCCGTAAAGAGGTAATAATGTTTTTGTGCTAGGATCAGCCCAAGCAAACAACCAAGCAACACACTGCAGTTATTGCCTATCTCCCTTGCTTATCTATTTTAAGAAGATGATGACATGGTGCAATCAAACAGATATAAAATATTAGTTGGATAAGAATACCACAGTAGTACTACCACGTGGGTACAACTGGTGTAAAAACTTTATCCACATGGTGGATATAAAGACTTCATTCACCATCAATGATTGTATCAACGGGCTTGAAGGAGAGGTCCTAAGCCTCAGTCAAGATCTGATGACCTTGATAAGGCCGTTTCAAGTACCGTTTGCCAGCCATCATCCTCAGTGGTCATCACCATGGTTGCAACTTTTCTCTAGTTTCAAACTTCCAATCCCATTTTATTTTCACAAATTATTTTTCAATTCCTATATGGGGTTCGTTCTGTTACTTTTCAAAGTAAATCATTCAAAATATATATACCATGATTCCTATTGTCAAATGCAGACTAATGTTCAGAAAATCTTGAATATTTTCATGGTTCGCGATTTTGCTAGTCCATGTGTAATCAAGAACCGATTTTGGCAGTCCTCATAAAATCTAAGTCAATATTAATGGAATAGTCATAATAAAATATCTCTTGAGAAGGAAGAAGGCGCTGTCATAATATTGCAAGAAGAAAGGAAGACACAGAAAAGAAGGGGGCCAAACAAAACCTGCAAAGAAAGAGGTCGACCCTTCTTTGGCATGTTGTAGTAGTTTTGGGGAAGATGTCGTTCGTGTTTGCCCTGATTACGATAGTGAAAGCTGAAGCAGTAAGCAATGGTTGATATCAGAAAACGAAAAGTTTTATGCAGAGCCAAGGCCATGGCAAATACAGCTATTGGTCCCTTAAATAGTGCCTGGAGGATCAGAGACTAATCGTGGATTAATAGAAGACGAAGAAGAAAAAGCTAAAAGGCAAACCCTAGAAGATATTCCATTCCATTTTTCAATATGGGGCATCGCTTCCCTGGTCAGTTCTAAATGTCCCCTTTTCCCCTGGAAAAAAAGATTCCGACGTTTTCTCTTCACTGACTATTCCATTCCGTGGGCAAAACTGGTTTCTTGTAGATAAATCTACCTATCCGACGTTCACATGTTGCAGGGCATCGGCCTTTAGTTTCCCTCAAGATCAAAACAACTAAACCTACCCTTTGGGAAGGGAATGGAATCTCATCTACTGATATGGGCTTTCCATATAATGGTAAACCGATCCTTGGATGGCCCGGATAATT
This sequence comes from Lagerstroemia speciosa, assembly GCA_037672795.1. Taxonomy (NCBI): domain Eukaryota; kingdom Viridiplantae; phylum Streptophyta; class Magnoliopsida; order Myrtales; family Lythraceae; genus Lagerstroemia; species Lagerstroemia speciosa. The sequence continues at coordinate 5,755,752 of CM075289.1, read as the reverse complement.
ATTGAGTAGGGTTCGTACCGAGGGTAGGTTTGAGAAGATTATCAGCTTGTCTCGAAATTTCATGATATTAAAAAGTTGAGACAAAACTAATATTCCAAGATGATTAAGGGGGAATTTGCAGATATACTACGGTGACTTTTAGAGTTACAAACTTGTAAATTTTCTCTTTATAGTATGGCATGGACATGTCCTAATATCATAATTTGATATTGTCATGACACGATTGACCTCAATTTGACATCTGTAAGGTAGAGATAGTAGATATTGTTTAGATTGGCATTTGGGTATAGACCGCCTAAAACCCTAAATAGATATTGGTTCTCAATGTGGGGCCTAGGTTGCTTGCCAGCTAAAGAGGGAGAGTATCAGGTTCGAGGTTAATCAAGGGCTAGCATGGGCTCTAGGAACTGGAAAGCTGAATTCTGATGCCAAGGGAACATAAATATTCATAAGATCTTCCCTTCACATAAATATATAGTAATATTATTCTTGACTTGTTCAGATCAGAAAATTCTGAGTTTAATTCTCGTTTGTGGAACTCACTTTATTCCTTTGCTCTTCTTTTTCTCCTCTTTTAGCTTAATAATCATCTTTGTAGTAAAAGGAAAATCTTTTATTAAATTTTCAAAATGAATAAAAAAAGAAAAATGCACGATTTATACAGAGAAATTGAAGTGTGTGAAATGAAAGTAATATTCCCACATTGCCACATGGTTATTAGGCCCTGCTAAATCTGGGCTTGCGTCCCATGCTGACAAAGCAAACCATGCATTGCGCAAAAGAAATCCTAGCTGGGATTCTATTCTTCTGGCATTTTTTAAGATTAAAAATTTTTTTAAAAAAAGAAATATTACAAAATTATAGACAAGAAAAGGGAATTTTATGGTTTTAAATTTACAAAAAAAACACTGATAAAGAAAAGAGTAGAATAATTAGCAGATAACCACTGAGGCATGCATTGAATGGACGAAATATTCCTCCAAGTCATCAAAAATAAAAAATGGCAATGACACTTGTGCTAGTTTATTCATTTGTATCTGTATTATATTGATGAGCAACTTTTTTTGTGCCCAATTAAATGAGAAACTAATTTCCTTTTGAAGAAAGAAATTGTCCCCGTCTCCCTTCCTTTTCCGGTCCACAAGAAATAGTTTTTAAATACTTGATTAAAATAATTCAACATTTCATATCCTTAATAAAAGTTCTGAATTCGAGTTTTGTAGATGAAGAAAATATACAACTGTGAGGGTTTTACTCTCGAGGATGCCTACCCGGATTGAATTTAGACTAGTCGAAGTCGATTAGACTTTAAAATATCAGGTGGTTGGTATATGCCAAAAAATTCAAAAAATATTTATGTCTCACGGACTGATTTTTTTAATTAATTCTTTTATGCTAGAATTTTAGGTTACTTATCATTGCTTTATATAAATGAAGGTTATCCGATCGAGAATGGACCCTACCAAAGAAAGATGCAATTCGTGGGGCAATCCGTGTTCGGGTTAAGGGAAGGGAATGTCGTCTGCGATCAGATTATTCTCTTTGGCACTCACACTCTCACTTATGCGATGCTCTCATGCGCATGCTTAACCTTTTCCTTACAATTCCGATAATGTTTTGCATTATAAATCCTCTGTTCTCTTGTCATTTTCCACTTGAACATTATTAAAAAAAAAGGAAGCTCAATTTGGAATTGTGTTGCATTCACAGGAAAATTGGGTCACCGATTAAGGTTTTAAGCTGGATGCAAGTAGGAGAGATTTTTTCGAGATCCTGATGGGAGGCCAGTGTATGGAGACACAATCACATCGATTTTCCTTTTTTTTTTCAGCTGTTTTAAATTTGATTATACGTAAAAGATTGATGTATTAGATTTTGTCCACGATCTGGAATCCCGAGTTTCCGAGCTCGATGTACTCACGAGCCAGCGCTATTATCTCCCCTTCCCTATTGCACTGCTGGCGGGCAAGCTAGCACTATCAACATGAACATAGGCGACGGAAGAAGATCAGTGGAATTCCGGTCTCATCTGGTCAAGTTGTCTCACCTGGGCTAGCTGACTCTTTGAGGAGTCAGACTTTCTAGTGGGCCCAGAATGAAATCGATTAGGCCGATTCCCTGTCAATAGAACGGCCCAAATCAAACTGGGCCCGGCCCAATAACCTAATTATTGTATCCATAAACTTTTTTGGGCTATGGAGGGAAGCCCAACTATTCCCGGCGGCATTATATGCACAAGACAGTGTAAACCTAGAGATATCGGTGAGCGCCCAGATTTCTCCTTATCACAAGGCTAAATCCCATTGTTTTTTTTTTTTTTGAAGCGGATGCTCAAGCATAAAATCTCAATGAATATAAGATTTAAACTCACTGTAGCAATGGTAAATTGACTGAGATTACATCTTCCCTCTTGTGAGAAACAACTTTAAATGACTCCGACAACATTTCTAGGGATGCAGGGCTGGAAAAAAAATTGCTTGAACAATTGGAATTTCAGTATTCTAATTGGACAGTCAATTTTTGTACGAGCGAACCGAGCATTTATACCTCAGAAACTTGACAGAGTCCGGATAAGTTGGTCTTGACTGATACTTCTATAGTCGAGCTTCTTGCTCTACTAATTAATTCCTGATCTATTAGGTGGTAGTATTAAATTTTCTTGTAAAACTCAAATTTATTCCATAACTCAATCAATGTGCGACTTAATAACTAAGACATGCATATCTCCATATTAGACTTGGCAAACTGTGTCATATTGTACTTAAACATGTTGTGTCTAAACGTGTTTGAGTTAGAAACCCGGATGATTTGGACATGACACATTTATTTTTCGTGTCTAAACGGGTTCGTGACTAAATTGTGTCTAAACTGCGTTGACCCATTTAATGTGAAATGTCAACAATATATAATTATACTCCAATAATATATAATATGATTAAATAATAATATTTTTTGATAATTAGTATAATAAATAAGTAAAATTAATCAATTATTGATCATATAACACCATTTTTAATGATGATGATACAAGCAATGCATGTAATATTTTATATATCGTAAAATTTTCATATATAAATGCATTAAATGAGTCAATATATCTAAATAGTGAATACATTTAATATACGTGTTTAAACATGTCGTGTCGTGTTACACATGTTCAAATCCTATTAAACAAGTTTATTTATCATGTCTGTACAGGTTCGTGTCTAAATAGGCTTGACCCAAACCTGTCTAATTTCATGTTGTGTTGTATTGGATTATCGTATCATGTAAAAAATTGCCAGGCTTACTCCATATCAATTTTAATACATGTAGATCGCATGACTACTAGAAGTACGGACGTGACCAGAAGGCTTGATCTTAATGGAATGCACCGATGTCTCTAGTAAGTTGCATAAAAAATGTAATTTGTTCATTTTGCTAAAAAAAATGAAACACTCTAAATTTAAAAAATAAAATTATTTAATTTTATTTTGTACTCAATTTAAACCAATCCTTTCAAAATTTAAAAATATAATTACATGATTTGTTTTTAATCTCAATTTAAGATAGAATTTCATACTTTAAAATTAAAATCAGATTATTTTATATTTCTATTGAATTATGCTAACTCGTCTAGCTTAAAAATAGATATTAGATGACTAATTTTTTATAACATTTTCTTCATTACAGAAGAAAAGTGTAATATAAATTTTTTTCCAAATTTATCTCTTCATATTTTCTTATAACTAATATTAATATTAATTTAGGAGAAAATTATTAAATTAATTTTAAATAAAATTACTCTAATTTTATTGACTTGTATGTACATGATAAAAGGGTCCAAGTAAAATGTATTATCCAAACATATAACTTTATATTTTAATATATTAATGTAACTTAACAAATAAAATAATATTATTTTATTTTATACATAAACAAATTTGACTTATTAAAAAAAATTATATGATTTTTTTAATTTTAAAAATTTTTAATTTAATTTAAGAATAACATAAAATTATGTAATTTTATTTTTGAAATTTGAAATATTTGGATGTACGAGGATGAGGATTGCGAACTGTGGTAGAATTTTCAATTTCGGTGGCTTGCGATATTTGCATGGCACGGCAAATTAAATATATGCAACGTATCGGAGTGTTGGTGTTCTTTTAAAAACTTCCCGTCAGTGCCAAAACTGGAGGAATGTGGAGGTTCAATTTTTATTATACTAAACGTTAAACTCTTCTTATATTACACGATATATGTTATCTCAAATGTAAGATCAACTATCGATAACCAACTACACATTCGTGTATTTGGTTTTATTGGGGAAAAGTAGCGTCGGATATGGAATTAAAACAAAACCCGTTATCGTATTTGTTAAGGACCATTCCTCAAACTTGTATTCAGCCAAAGTAACTACTAAATTTAAACATGAATCAGGTCATGCCCGAAGGAATCAGGAAAGATTTGGCGGAGATATTAGTGACACATAATCGGGCACTGGATGGGGAGATGGCGGAACTCACAATAAGCAATTGTTCCATATAATAATTGGAACAATACAGATTTTATTTTTCATAGGTTGATTTACAAAGTCATACAATGAATGGTCATGGTGCAATTATATTGACCTGATAAAAAAACAAGGAATAGTAACTGCACCAAGTCAGCTGCAGGGGCAGGGAACTTCTATCTACGTTTCGTTGACACTGTCTTGTTGCATCTTAAGAAAGGTATCTGTCAGGCCATTTAGTCCATGCATTGTTAGTAGCATTGACCTGCAGGAGATATGCTTTAACTTGATCCTGGCATCTCCTGCGAACCTCAAAAACCGTTCAGCTTCTCCCGTGGGGCAAATCACTGTCAGTTTTCGAAGATGGGTCAGCTCAGCCAGATCGCTTTCTTCACACACCGCTGAAGTGAAGTTCTTCAAGGTCAGAAGATTCTTCAGGCTGTGCAATCTCAGCTTCTCATGGGGACTCCCAGTGGCGAAATGGTGAGGGAGGTAAAGTTGTTTGAGCCTTCTCATCTTGTGCAGGACGTTGGGAATGAATGCTGGAGATTTGGGCGTACATCTCACCCGTAGATCTAAGATCTCAACCCACTTGAGGTTGCATACTGACCGGGGCAGGCCTTCGACCCGAGTGTTCTTGAAGCTGAGGTACCTTAAGTGGACGAGATCCCCTATGGATCCCGGGATGGACCCCTCCACTGACTCAAACCCTTCCAGCATCAGGACTCTCAGATGTCTGCATTTTTGGAACACTTCATGCATCTGTTTCCAGTTCCTCTGCTCGCACTGCTTCTCTCCCCACAGGAGAAGAGTTCGGAGGTGGAGAGCATTTTTCCTCTCCAGCATCTCCAGTATCTCTCCGAGACGGGAGTCTCCTTCAGAATCTTGACCTAGAATTACGGAAAGTCTGCGGATTTTGCTGCATCCTGACAAGCCCGCAGGAACAGTTACCTCTGCTGGCTCATTATTGCTGCTTCGTAGGTCGAGAACATGCAAGAGATCATCCTCACATGCCTTTGGGATGCATAGTTCACGCATGAGATTATGAAGGCGGTAAGACTTGATCCGTTTGGTCGACTCATCCTTTTCCGACACTGTCACCTGAAGCATACCCCAATCAACTAGAGTCTTTAAGCTTTTCTCCACTTCGACTACAGACAACTTTTTGTGAGGCAAGAAGAAGTCTTCTGCAGTCCACATCCGGAACAGCCTTCGTGCAGGGATTTCGGCTCCTCGGGGAAAGAGGCACAGGTAGAGGAAGAAGCGCTTCAGTACAGGGGGCAGCTCATCGTAGCATTTGTCCAGCACCACCTTGCATAACATCCCGCCGTCCTCGTGCTTAAGGAAAAGGCCAAGGTTTCTACGGACGTCTTCCCAGTCAGTTAGGGTGCTTCTCCTCCTGAGAATCCCACCGAGGATTGAGATTGCCAGGGGTAATCCTCCACAAAGCTCAAGCATCTTTCTTGCTGAATCCTCCATGTCAGCACCCAGAACTAAAGTAAAGAACAATGCATCTATTTCAGTATTAATGCAACCAAAATGCCAAATCATGTTCATCGCACATGAGTCCTGCAGACACTATTGTATGTAGACAGCCGAATCACGTAATGAATAAGACACATTCATCTCCTTAAAATGATTTAGAAACACTGAAATCATACCGGGAACATGGCTGCTGGCACTGAGACTGAGAGTTTTCTTCGTAACATACAGTATACAGGGCCAGCCAGACTACAATCCACGTTTATATTACCAGTTAGATTCCCCAGAAATAACGAATACAGCTAAAGTTGTTGCAAGCTTTTGATGGCACACCTGGTGTTTCTGGACATTTTATTGTCTGCTTCAGGAGGTTGAAGCTCTCCTCCTCGGACAAAAAACCGAGCCAATGATCGAATGGACTCGGGTCTATATGCAGAGACAATTCCCTTTTCCGTGTGGTTACAAGTAACCTGCTTGGTCCTTGAGCCAAAGGGAATCCAAATCTTATGTGGTCCCAGTCAGCTGCACTCGAGAGATCGTCAAGAAACACCAGGCACCTCCTCCTTTGCTGTACCTCACGCAGCATTTTCAGTATGTTCGTTTCGTTCATCATCCCGTCATGGACTTCGTGGGTCAGGCCTGGTGAGAGACTGCACAGAATATCGGCAGCTAAGTCTCTGATAGTTGTTCCCTGGGACATAGACGCCCATGCAAAACTTTGAAAGCTGCTTTGTACTTGAGGATGAGAAAGAACTCTCTTGGCAAGGACCGTCTTTCCGAGCCCGTCAATCCCAAAGATGGAAACCACCGAGTGGCCGCTGCAGTTCCCATCTCTGGTGGAGTCTGTCATCTGCACGAGTGCATGAACGATCTTTTCCAGGTCCTCTTCCCTCCCAATACACACTTTTGGAAGATCATTGTGGAATGAAGGAGCCGCAGCAGGACCGAGATTTGGAGGTGACAGTGGGTGGTGAGGTCTTGCCATTGTTGGAGCAGCAGCAATGGCGGCGGCTGAGGCGGCCGAGACTGCACTTATGTGGTCCTTCAAGGTGGATAGGGCAACAGCAAGCCTAGGATCGATTTCCGCAATCCCGTCCCTCACCTCATGTAGGGCTATGAAACGGAGCGGCCAGGGTTTACACTTGCTGACCTCGTATGTGTCGATAATGTGATCACATTCATATAGAATATCCAAGGCTTCAGAGACCAGAGGTCTGATCAGCCCTTCTCCTTGCCCGTCCTCGACCATCTGTGACAGTATGCTGCAGAGTTGACTGAATTGTTGGGCAAGGATACGGACCTGCCCCTTAACCTTCAGCAGAGACTTCACCTCGGCAGTAACCACTTGCTGGAGAACAGTGCCCATGGCGGACAGGACAGACGCAGAGATGGTCAACATTGCGTTTTGAATTCGCTGGAAAGCGTGTCCGTGAGGAGAACAGAGTGAAGCAGTCACCAAATCAAATTCAATGCAATCAATCACTTAGTGTACGAGAGTCAGGTTGCCTTTTTTTTTTTTTTATTTCAGTTAAAGCCAATTAAAATGTGTATTTATACTAAGATGAGATAAGCAAGACAACGGTCAGAAGAGATAAGCAAGACAACGGTCAGAAACGAACACAACTGTCAGTTGCCTATTCCGTGTCGCGGAAACAGGAAACTGCAGTTCTGGTTACTCTAAAAAAAAGGAAAGCAATATTAAAAATAGGAAATTTCTTCTTCATGGGCTGTCAGTCGCCTATTGTGTTCCTTGAAACAGGAAATATTTCTGATAACACTGAAAAGAGGAAATTTCTTCTTTTTGGAGGAAATTTTATTTTTGGGTATATCTTCAGTTGTTTATGATAAAAAAAAATTGTTTCCTATTATGCACAATTATTTACCTAATTTTGATTAATAATAACTAATTATTTATACATAATTTATTTTTATTTTCTATTAATTATTTTCTGTGACACATAATTTATTTATAAAATAAATAATCATTACTAATTGAAAATCATTTTCATAAAATTGTGTCCCTTGCCATATTCTATGCATATATAATTTTAATTTTCTAATGTACGGAAGGAAGGAAGCTGTGGGATTCCCTAAAATTTTAATTTCAATTTTACTGTTATTCGTTAGCGCGTATGACACTGTTAGCATTTCAAAGCTTCATCATCTTCCCCCTCCGTGCATCTTTTCTTAAATTCCTCTTTCAGACATGGATACCTGGCCATCCTTCCATCGTGTTGTGGAATTTGTCACCATAACCTCCAACTCATTTTTACATCTTATACAAAAAGGAATATACATATTGGATGGTGTACACCGAGGAAAAACAAAATTTACTTTCTCCTTTTTCGTTGCAGATGGATTGGAGGAGCCCTCCACAATCATCCAAAAGGTCTCTCCTGAAGCCAAGATCGACATTCATAGAGGAATTAAACTTGATGACAATACTCTTTCTTTTTTTTACGTATCTTGGGTATGGTGGAATCTTGTGCCTTTTTCCTTTCTGCTGAATAAACCATCAATGTATTATGTATAGGTATTCACGTTACACGGGAAGAAAGCACATCCATAGCATGGAAACCTTCTATCAGTCAGTCTTCATGCCATACTTACTGGCAGAAACGATCCTTCAGTTTTCACGGGTTGGAATTTTTTTCCGAGTGATTGTCGATGAAGTCGTCGGCAGTTCTAGTATTTCGTTTGATATTTCTTACGGATTAGCAACGTAACTTTGACGATGGATGGTCAGAGGAATCCGTTTGAAATTTTGGCAACAATAAGTTTGGCGATGGATTATGGACGGGAATAGTCATCACCAATTACCAATGGAAGTTGCCGATGGATCATCTGTCGGAAATTCACTGGCAAATGCAATACGAAGTCCGCTGTAATTTAGGTATTTAATTAAATTTAATATTTATTAATTATTAGTTTATTTACAAATGTTATATTTATAAGTTAATTACAATAACTTTTTCTTGTTACACTTTAAAAAATCTTTGAAAAATATTATCCAGCACAAACCATCAGATTTCCACTTACATAATTAATTTTTGCTAATGTGACCCTTAGCATGGACATCATATATCAGAGTTAATGATGTGACGTATATATGTTATTTTTTAGCAAAATATATATTAAAATAAAAATAAAAATTGAATAAAAAAAGAAAAATCTACGTTAATTAGTAGTAAACTTCACTGACAAGTGAATGACATGCGATAGAATTGGATTCAGAAGCTTCCATGTGTTTAATCTATGTCATCCATTAATAGCCACAAGCGGAAACTACGATACGGACAGAAGTAAAAATGGAGAGCTCAATCGTGCACCTAAGATAATTGATGGATTTAGAGGCGGCACAAAGGGCTCGATTGCCTCAAATATTTGGGAGAAATTACACCAATCTTTTTAATTTTTTAAAATATTTTTCCCCTGTTAATCAAATTATTTCACTCTTACTTTGAGTTTTGCCTCTCTCGAAACCAATTTGTAAATCTATCCTTATGCTTATTCGCCACTTGATTTCACTAAGAAAGATTTATTAACAGAGTTGGTGTGGTCGCGTTACGCGGAAACGTATATCAGCGGTTGACATGGAATCCACGAGACGCCGATGTGACAGGGCATGGTGGAAGCTCGCCTACCATTTTTTAATCAGCAAAAAGGATAATAGCAGTAAATAGTAAATAGATCACCATCCACCACGTAATATTTGTATTTTCATATTTAGTTATGAATATATTGGACAAATTGAGTAACCAATACTAACATTGGCGCGTCAATATAGTACTACCAAATGTTTATTATTGTTCAATTTATTATAGTTCAATTACTATTTTGCTATTATAGGCTTTATTCTATTAGCAATTTCATTAGCGAACAGTGACGATTCGAACTAAAAGTATTTTATAGGATTGAATTAGTACTTTTTAAAATTATAGACTTAACTGCCAAATCATTGTCCCGAGATCTAACAATCCTTGTTTGATTTATAGTCAAGTCGAATAGCTATGTCAAGAGATAAAACTTTTTAAATTATAAATTTTCTTCATTTGTAAGATCGATTTCAAAATTTTATTAAGAAAGGGATCAAATCATTTCAGTTGGTTGGTTGAAGTAAAATATATAAAAGACACTGAGTCAGAGCTGATACAAGAATTTTTTTTTCTTTGTCAAGTTTGACGGCTAGTGATTGGCTTTTCTAATGCACGGTGTTCCCATTGAAGTTTGCTTGTGTAGGGGTGCGTCAATTGAGAAAGTCCATGGTGCAGTGCACCGATCTCCAAAGCCTTTTTCAAACTCGAACCATCAAAGTTCCAGACTAATATAAAAGGCCATGGCAAGCAGTGTCTAACTTACAGAAGCAAAAGGGAAATGTCATATAAAGCAGCCGGTGCTTCTCCTCCTACATTGTTCTTCACCATTTTCTACAAATTTCTCATCGTTACCACAATCATCACCATGGCCATCTCATGCTGTTTTCTTCCTCCTGTCTCGGCTCAAAAGGCCCAAGTTCAGCCCGGTGGGAATGAGTGTAAGAACCCTTTTCTTATTTTCGAGCTCGCTGAGCATCCATATCTAATTTTTTATTTAGATATGTATGCCGGGAAAGCATTCGATTCCATATCTTGTTACAAAATGTTAAGGTATCAAAATTATTTTATGCATATAGGGACTGGCCTGGTTAGGGGCAATCAGCCCCGTCCATGTCCGTGCACTTGTACTTCTACACAGGTACTTCCCTCTTTCTAAACTACAACTGCTTATAACGATACCCTTTGTTGTCAGTGTGCGTTTGGACTTCTCAAACCCAGAATTCTCGGATCATGCTTCTTCCTCGAATCAGGGCAGTCCAACCTCTTGTTCTGGTACTCTTTCTTGGCTAACGGGCGTCCTTTGTGTCTGAACAAGAAAATTTGTTATTTTTTGGCTGCATGACAATTATTTATTATTAAAGAAAAGTCATGGATGAATTTTGCATCTACATGAGTTCCCTGATAGGATGAAGTGTGTTGGGAAGTCCGTTCTTTGGAGCTGGTTCATCCTCATCTGTCTGTACACTAAAATACAATACCTGTTATGCCATTCTATAACTCTGCGCAGCAATCATGCATGAGAATAATCTGCAAACCCAGCAATGGATTTAATAAAACAGTTAAGAGAATACTTAGGCTTATTCGCTCTTCAATTTGTATTTTCCGAGTTTAATTCTCAACATGAAGCATTCACCAATGAACAAGGTTAATTTACAGATAACTACCATAACCAATTCGTGGATTTGTACCGGTAAATGAATGTCTACGATCAATTTTGGTTTCTATTTTCTTCATAAAAAGTTCAGAAAAGGGTACAAGATCAAGAATATCAGTGAGATCACCATGGAAGTAACAATAAGATTAAAAGGAAAAAGAATGAATAACCTGATTAAACATATCAACTGGAGTGAGATGCGCAATTGTTCCCCTCAGGTGTCTCGACTGATGCAAGAAAATTACGGAACGGTAAGGAAAGGGTATATATGACTCAAGATCCCAAGCGTCTGATGCAGGATATAGGATGATAACACATGGATCCTTATTTTGCGATCGATAAAGCGAACTCTTAAAACCACCCGACTTGGTGATTGACAACATACCGTGTCAATGAATATCGAAAAATTAGTGGTCTTGATGCTTCAAGCCTTATATAAATTTCTGAGATTGCATTAGAATTTTCTCCAGTAGCAAATGTAGTTAAGAACCTCCTCAATTTTATGCATAGGATGGAGTGAAGATTGTGAAAGCATTTTTGTGGTTTGAGACCGTTAACCGGCAAGAAATCTCATCTCCCTAGTTCAAGTCAAGGATCCTTAATTTCCGAGGCGAGACTAAGACTTTGGATGAGACAGAACTTATCAGACTGACTGCATTATGTACATATGTTCCACCCTGAATGTACAGTTACAGAGAGAGCCTACCTGGCTAGCTAGTTAATTTTGTCTTACAGCCCCATGGGTATGATTCTATCATAAAAAATGAAAATAAAATAAGTCAGGTTATTTCGAAGCCCTCTTGCTCTGCTCTGATGGTAGACGTTTCATCCTGAACATCCACACCCGAAGATCGAAACCTATGGGGATTAGGTATTTGAGCATCCTCTCTTTCGAATTCTAACTTGGGTCTATTTGGGTTTGGAGGGAATTTCGATCAGAATTTCAGTTGGCTTCCTATAATTTTTTTTTCTTTTATCTACTAAACGTTGGTTTATTATCTGCACTTTTCTTTTGTTACTTGTCGAGGAAGATCCATATCCGTTATTGCTTGTTTTGGAATTCTCGGTTTTCTTCACCACATAGTCATACAAATAAATGAAATTCACACCATTATAAGTTCATTCCTCACTAGCTATGCTCCACTATCTTTCCTATCCCTACTAAACTTACAAGCTTCAATAAAACTAAAAAGGTTCCCACTAGATTTTCGGCATTTTTATTTTTTTAGATGTACATAGGATGCACGCATTTTTATTATTTTTATGTAAGAAGATGTAACTTAAAAAATTACAGTTATATAAATATTTCAATATTATAAAATAAGGTGAACATTAATTTGGCGGGAAATTGCACCAGTGGTGCAAAAAGTATCAAAAATGTTCCCAGTTGGTACAAAAAGAAATTTTTATACCTAGATGATATAAATTACAATTGTTTCTACGTGGTACGTTCCGTTAATTTCTCATTAACGGTGTCAAAAACTGATGACATGTCATCCTATATGGATAAACATATTTCTTACGTGGACAATATATTTTGTTAGTATTCACATGTGCAAGTCACGTGATTAAAAAAAAGAGAAGCAATTTTCCCTCCTCTTCCTCTCTCGCCTTCATTGTTTTGCCTAACCAAGAGACACACACAGAGGGAGAAAAGAGGAAATGACAATCATTGTACTACAACACTTTAGGGCTTACGACAATGGCTAAGAGTACTGGAGGGAAAAGGATAGGCGGAGAACAAAGGGAAGACGATGATCGGCCAAGACCGGCTGTGATTGATGTGGACAGTAAGCTATCTTCCTTCTAGTGCTCATCTTATTGAAAAAATTTTTCGACCAAGACTGAGTGTGGCTGCTTGAATTGGATTGATTATTATAAATATTTTGCTGCTTGATTTGGAAGAAAAAAGTCAGAGACTAATTTGTCCGAAAAATGCTATTGCTGAACGAAAGATTACATTTTTTTAGACTGATTTATTCAAAAACTTCATTGACAGACATGCTTGATTCAATTGGTGGTTTCGTGCGAATTTTTATTGTCTTGGCCGTCAACCTATATGTGATCGTATAGAGGCCATCCCCCATTTTTGTCTTCTTTTTTTGAGAATTCATGGGAATTTAGAGAAATTGAATATCTAATCACTATTTGTTGGAGTGTTTTGGTTTCATCTCAGCCTGCTTTATGGAGTACAGGTTGAGATGACTTTGTGTTGTTGATTTATGTCCTAAGTTCGATCTGGAATGTTGTCCTCTATGATTTCCTATGCTTACATGTATGCATGATGTAATTTTTTAAAATAACCGATAACCAAAATAATTATTTTAAATCCAATTTCCTGCGTTCTTAAGTAAAAATGAATGCTAAAGGTTGAATCCAAATTAATATATTTTTTCTTATCAGTGGATCTTGAGTAATTCTTTTGATGTTTTTTCCAGTATGCTTTTTAGATTTTTTGTCTAGAGCACGTACTTGCATTAAACATTAGTGCCTAATACAATTGAAGAAATAAGATTATTCTTTTTTTTCTTTGTAGTTCATCATGCTATTGATGATGATGCTACTGAGAGTGACTTTAATGACAATGATAATGATAGTAGCATTGTGTTTGAAGATAGTGATGTTGACTTAAATGATGACGGAGAAAACGATGAAGATGAGGTTGCAATTGAGAGGCAAGTCGAAGGTAGAAAGGGTGGTGATAGAAGTCAGGGTGGGGTTGAGGCTAATAAGGATGAACATGAAGAGTTTGATCATAATTGGGCAGAAAAGGAAGGAGTTGAATCTGATGGTTTTGCTAGTGTTCCCTCGAGTGATGAGGAGAGAACATCAAAGAGGTGGCCTGAGTTTGTTATTTAAAGAGATATGATGAATCCAAAGTTCAAGACTAGTATGCTGTTTGCTAACACAGGAATGTTGAAGAAAGCCATCAAACAGTGTGGAATAGTCAACAAGGTTTATGTCAAGATTGTCAAAAATAACAAGGATCGGGTGAATGCTAAGTATAAAAACTATGAGGGTTGGATGTTGCATGCCTCTTTGAATAAGAAGGTCAAAGCTCTCCAAATTAAGAAATTTAAGGACAATCATAGTTGTGGCTTAGAACTGCCTGAGAGGTATGTCACTTACAAATGTTTAAGTGAAACCTATAGGCACCACCTTAGAGCTGACACCAATTGGTCTTCAAAGTCTTTTGCTCATCAAGTAGATGCTGAGAGAGGGAGAACAAAACTATGGAGGGCTAAAAGGCATGCCTTGGAAATACTAAGAGGTTTCGAGGAAAAACAATATGCCAAACTGTGGGATTATGGTAGAGAGCTGTAGAAGACTAATCCTAGTACAACTATGTTCATTGGTTTTGACCATTTGATTTTTCAAAATATATATGTTTGTCTTGATGAATGTAAGAAGGGTTTCCTAGCTGGTTGTAGGCCCTTAATAGGATTAGATGGTTGTTTTGTGAAGGGAAGATATCGAGGCCAACTTCTTGTTGCAGTATGGATAGATGGAAATGATTGCATATTCCCTATTGCATATGGAGTAGTTGATGTAAAAAGTACACAATCTTGGACATGGGTTTTTGAGGAACTTGGAGCAAGACTTGAACATTCATAATTCTTCTCATTGGACCTTTATGGCTGACAAGGAAAAGGTATGTCCTATTTTTTTTATTGAACTATTATTTACTTTAGTTGCAAAATACTGAATTTCTAATCACATGACTATATTTTATTGGCGATAAGGCTTGATTCATGCACTTGATGAAGTTATGCATCTTGCAAAAAAGAGATATTGCACTAGACATTTATGGAAGAACTTGTGTAGAGCCGGTTAGAGATTAAATTTTCTTCTTTATAAATTATAGTTTTGTTCATTTATCTATTTCAACTCTTTCATTTTTTATTCTTTTTGTTATGCAGACACCATCAAGAAGGAAAAAAAGCTGAAAGATTTGTTATGGGCCGTAGCAAAAGCTACTTATCCTGTAGAATTCTATAGGAGAACGGAAATAATTAAAAGGGAAGACTAGAAGGCATGGGATTGGTTGTCTGATAAGCCTCTTGAGCAATGGTTCAATTCACAATTTAGAGAATTCCCTAAGTGTGAAATTCTCCTAAACAACCATTCTGAATCATTTAACAGGTCAGGGTTGGCTTTGTTTGTATATCAACTTTAAATATTATTTACTTATTGTGACACTATTTGTGTTTTTGTATATTAGCTCCATACTTGAAGCTAGAGAGCAACATACATTGATGATGCTGGAGATGATCAGATGCAAGCTAATGAATAGAATGTGCATGAAAAGAAGGGTGGCAGAGAAGTACACAGGCAATATTTACCCAAGAATTATGAAAAAATTGGAGAGGTTCAAGTCATGGGCTTCTAGTTGTTGGCCATCTGAAGCCGGTGCACGAAAGTACAGTGTTTCTCAGGGTGATAGGCTATATGCTGTTGATTTAGATGTCATGATACGTAGCTATCGTAGGTGGCAACTCTTATGGATTCCTTGCCATCATTCTATTTCTTGCAGTTTGAAAGAAAGAAGAAATCCCGAGTATTTTGTACATGGTTACTATAGTTTGGCCACATTCAAGGATGCACATGTCTATGTCATAAACCTACTTAGAGACTTAGAAGACTATGACCGAACTAAAAAACTGCCAGTAAAGCCCCTTCTCCTAAAGCTCAAGAAAGATAAACCATCTAAAGTAAGGAGAAAACAATTGATGAAACTATGGCTGCAATAGAAGATGATGGGACAAAAGTTTTAAGTAACAAGGGGTCTGTAGTTGCTGCATGTGGTACTTGTGGAGGTAAGGGTCACAATAGAAGAACATGTCACAAAAGGTCCAATTTGGTAGTTGAAGAACAACCAAGTGGGACACAACAAAAATGAAGGCTCAAATTGCCTATGAGTAAAATAGCATCAATGTTGTTTTAGATATTGAATATCTCATTTGGCATCTTACATTTCTCTGTACGCAGGTTCAAGGAAAAGAGTTGCATCTGTTTCCACAAATGAGGGTATTTTTGAACTAGTAACATCCTTCATCGAAAGGAACTTTCAGGTAAATTTAATTGACGAGTTGCTTCTCTACGTTTCTTATGATTATGTGATACTTATTTCTTCTTTGACATGCTTTTGGTTTACTCCCCAACAAGCTGCACCACAACTTTTACTTGGAGACTTTGAATTTATTAATAGGTTGAGGACTACAACCACTAGCAAACCATAATTAGAAACACTCAAAACAGCTGTAGTAAGAAGAGGTGGGTCATTGAGTCAAGAATCACGACGGACAGGGAGAAATATTGTTGAACATATTGTGTCTTCTAGTTAGCCTAACTGATGAAATACCCATTTTTTTTTTCAATTTTTTTGAGGTACTGATAATTATGACTATACCTTTTTTGTTATTTTTTGAGAAGATATGAACATACTAGCGAACGGAGGTAGCTAAAATGTTTATGAATATGAGTTTTTATCATATGGAGAAGTTGATATGTTTATGAATATTGGTGGTCATAAGAGTTGTCAATTATGAAGGTGATATTTTGATTTTATGTAATGTGTTTTTATAACTTTTAAATTTGTTTGTCCAGTTTGCAATGATCAAATTATTGATGTTGTATCGAACATTGTAGCAGTAGCCATAGTCATAATGATTGTACGAAGCTGCAACCAATCTTAAACAAACTAAAACTAGTTTGCACCAATGTGCAATCAATTGATTTTTTTTTAATTATTAGCTTAATGTTTATTGTAATAAAATAGATTGCCCATGTAAGAAATATTTTGCCATGTAGATTGTCCAAGAAGGATGACATGTCATCAATTTTTATCCACGTAGGATGACATGTCATCAGTTTTTGATGCCATTTGGATTATACTATCTAAAACCCTAAATATATATTGATTCTCAATGTGGGGTCTAGCTTACTTGGCAGCGGAAGAGGGAGAGTATCATATTCAAGGTTAATCAAGGGTTAGCATGGGCTCTACGAACTAAAAAAGCTGAATTCTGATGCCAAGGGAACATATATATTGTTAAGATCTTCCCTTTACATAAATATATAGTAACAGTATCTTGATCTATTCAGATCAGGAGATTCTAAGACTTATTCTCGTTTGTGGAATTAATTCGCTTTACTTCTGTCCTCTTCTCTTTCTCTTACTTTTTTTTTACACTCATAATCATCTTAGTGGTTGAAAGAAATTCCTTTATATTAATTTGACAAAATAAATAAAAAAAGAAAAAAAAATACACGATTTATATTAGAGAAATTAACGTGTATGAGATGAAAGTAATATTCCGGCATTGCCACATGCTTGTTAGGCCCTGCTAAATCTGGATTTGTGTCCCATGCTGACGAAGCAAACCGTGCATTGCACAAAGAGACCTAGCTCGTATTCTATTCTTCTGGCATTTTTTAAGAATAGAAATAAAAAGAGATATTACAGAATTATAGACAAGAAAAGGGAATTTTATGGCTCTTAATTAAAAAAAACATTGATAAAGAGAAGAACGAAATAATTAGTAGATTACCACAGAGGCATGCAATGAATGGACGAAATATTCGTCCAAGTCATCAAAAATAAAGAGTGGCAACAACACTTGGTTATACATGTGTATATAATATACATATATATTTATGAAACCTTTTTTTTATGCCCAATTAAATGAGAAATTAATTTTCAAAAGAAAGAAATTGTTCCCTCTCCTCCTTTTTCCGCCCACAATAGAGTTCTTAAATACCCTGACTAAAATAGTTCAACATCTCGTATCCTTAAGCAAATATTCCGAGTTTGAATGTCCTAAATGAAAAGAATACTTAACTATGAGAATTTTACTTTCAAGATGCTAACCCAGCTCGAATTTAGATCAATCAAAATCTATTGGACTTTAAAATGTCAGGTGTCGCATGCCAAAATATCCTAAAAATATTTTTGTCTCACGGTCTGATTTTTTTAAAATTGATTCTATTTTATATACATTTATTTGGTTAGAATTTTAGGTTACTTAATACTGCTTTGTACAAAGAAGTTTATCCGATTGAGAATGGACCCTACCAAAGATGCAATTCGTGGGGCAATGCGTGTTGGTTTAAGGGAATGTCTGCGATCAGATTATTCTCTTTTGCACTCACTCTGATCACTTATGCGATGCTCTCGTATGCGTGCTCAACCTTTTCCTTACAATTCCGATAATGTTTTGCATTATAAATCCTCTGTTCTCTTGTCATTTTCCACATGAACATTATAAATAAGGAAGCTCAATTTGGAATTGTGTTGCATTCACAGGAAAATTGGGTCCTCGACTAAGGTTTTAAGTTGGACGCTAGTGAGGAGAAATTTTCTCCACGTCCTGATCGGAGGCTGGTGTCCATTAATTAGACCATGAACTTCGATTGCTAGACGAGCACGTTGATTTTTAATTTTTAATTTTTAATTTTTCAGTTTTTTAAATTTGATTATATGTAAAAGATTGCTGTATTAGATTTTGTCCACAATCTAGGATCCCGAGTTTCTGAGTTCAATTTACTCACTAACGAGCCCTATTATCACCCCTTCTCTATTGCATTGCTGGCGGGCAACCTATCACTATCAACGACTCAACATGAACATAGACGACAGGAGAAGATCAATGGAATTCCTGGACTCACCTGGTCAAGTTGTCACCTGGGCTAGCTGATTCTTTGCTGAGTCAGAGTTGCTAGTGGGCCCAGAATGAACTCAATATTTTTGGGCCGATTACCTCTCAATAAACGGCCCAAATCAAACTGGGCTCAGCCCAATAACTGAATTTATTGTTATCCATCACTCTTTTTTTCTTTTTTTTTTTTAATATAGGAATACCTGGGATTTTCCTGACTGATACCAACGGTCGCGTTATTTTTCCATTTTTTCCCATTATGTACGGTTATTGAATTTTTAAGGGCATTTAGATTGGTAATTGAAGAGGCGTGAATTAGTAAATTCGATAAATATAATTATCCACTCACTATTTTTTTTCTCACATCTCAAATTCTCCTCTCCCCACATTTTTTTTTCACTTTCTATTACATTTCTTCTCCTTATATTATGTTTATCTCATAGTCCAAGCTTCTTCACAACATCTAAAATTTTCTTCCCAAAAAAAGAAAACTTGAAGACCCTTCATTAGGCAGGAGATTACTAAGACAAATGTGATGATTAGGAATTAGTAGAACAAGAGATTTGACCATAGAAGTATGAGTCTAGGCCAATGTGTCCTGATTTTGTCAAGTTTCTGAGGAATAAATGATTAGTTCTCTTGTACAACAAATGACTATCTAATTAGAATATTGCAATTCCAATTGTTCAAGCAATTTTTTCCAACCCTCCATCCCAAAACGGCTATTTGAGTCAGAATTACTGCATTTTTTCACAAGCAGAAATACGTAATTTTAATCATTTTACTATTGCCATAGCCTTCAAAGGACGGATCTTATAGCATTTAGATTAGATTTACTTGCAATATGGACATCTCAACAGAGGTAGCTGTGGAGGACTGGAAATGTGGTCTACCTTTAAGTTCATTTATTCGAACAATTGATATGCAAATAACTCTGAAAACACAGAAGACAAGATGAGCATTGATTGCATGCACGATTGACTATGAATAACCAATGGCATGCTTGTGTATTTAGGATTATTGATAGAAGAATAGCATCGAATATGGAATTAAAACAAAACCCATTATCTCTATAGTATTTGTCAAGGAACATTCCTCAAACTTGTCTGCAGCCACAAAGTAACTGTTAATCTTAACATGAAGCAAGTCATGCCCAAACGAACCTGGAAGAGATTTCAAGGCAATATTAATAACACATAGTTGGGCTCAAGATAGGGATAAAGAATATATAACTTATGACAAGGAATTATTCCAGATAATAATCGGAACTATATAGATTTTATTTTTCATAGGTTGATTTACAAAATCATACAATGAATGGTCATGGTGCAATTACATTGGCATGATAAAAACAAGGATATAACTGGACCAAGGTTTAGGAAACCTCTACCTATTTTGGGTTGCTGCTGTCTTATTAGGCCAATTAGTCCATCCATTCATAGTATCTTCGACTCAAAGTAAATGTGTTTTTACTTAATCTTAGCATCTCTTGTGATTCTCAAAAATTGTTAAGTTCTCCTGTGGCAAATCACTATAAATTTTTGAAAATAGGTCAACTTAGCTAAATCACTTTCTTCACACTCCATTGAAGTCAAGCTTTTAAGGTCAAAATATTTTTAAAGCTTTGAAATCTCAGCTTCTCATTAGGATTCCCAGTGGTGAAATTGCACGAGACGTAAAGATGTTTCAACCTTTTCATCTTGTGCAGGAAATTAGGGACGAGTGCTGGAGATGTGGGTACATAATTTTAATGATAAATTGCCTAGTATGTCACGTCGTATGACAAAATTTTTTATATTATCATGAACTTTAATAATAATGAAATACATATTTTATTTGTTTTCTCCATATTGTCATGGGACTAACACTGTCAACTATTGATGTTAAAATCCAATAGGACATGCTAACATCGTCAAATATTCTTAGGGTATAAAGTGACTTTTCTCACTGGAGAGATCATCAGGAACCACTACACAACTCTTATTTTGTTGTACCTCACATAACCTCTTTAGAATATTTGTTTCATTCATCACCACCTCTTGGACTTCCTCCATCAAGTCTGGGAGAGGTTGCACAGGATCGGTAGCATTCTCTGATGGTTTTTGTTCCTTGAAAAATACATGCCCATGCAAAACTTTGAAAACTACATTGGACTTGAGGGCGAGAAAGAACTCTCTTGGCAATACCATTTTTCCTATTCCATCAATTCCAAAGATGGAAACCACAAAGTAGCTGCCACAATTCCCATCTCGAACTACAGAATTGCACAGACAATCTTTTCCAAGTTGTCTTCCCTTCTGATATATTCTTCTAGAAGATCATTTCGGAGTTGAAACAAAAGCGAGATAGGGGAATGATGATGGATGTTGTGGTCTTGTCATCGCGACAGCTGACATTGCCCGTATGTGGTCTTTTAAGGAGGATATGGCAATAGGGAGCTAGTATCAATTTCTGTAATGTGGTCCATTACCTCAAGTATCGCTTTGAAGCAAAGCAACCATAGTAAGTATTGATCATGCCATCACATTCATAGAGAATGTCTAGAGCTTTAGAGACTAGAGATTTGACTCGTCCTCCTGTTCCTTGACCTTTAGCAGAGATTTCACAAATTGTTGGAGAATTGTGCCTATGGCAGATAGGATAGGCAGAGAGATGACTACTATTGCGTTAAAATCAAGAAAGGAAGAAGAAATAGACTCAATTCACAGGATTCGTGTACTTGTTGGGATAAAGAGGGTACTGAAACAGTAATCAAATCAAATCAAATCAATTCAATACAATCCCTTAGAGAACCAAGCACCATGTGTTTGTCTAGTTTAAGTATACATGTGTATATATACACACACTAAGACAAGCAACATTCATGACAATAGTGAGAATGGGACACATCTTACATTGCCTATGAACTGATAAAATAAAAGGAAAGAAAGAAAGATATGCGATTAATAATAAAAAAAGGAAAGAAAGAAAAATAAGAAATTTCCTTTGGTTGGAGTTTTTCTTAGAGGAAGATTTTAGTATTTTGTTCGTAGATGTCGGTACGGTTGTCATCTCTATGCGATCATTATATTAGAATTTATATAGTATTAGAATGAGTTTAATTAGTCATTATTAATGGAAAATTTTATTTTCCTAAAATTGTCTCCCTATATTCTATGTATATGTAATTTTTAAGTGGAAATTGCCTCTTTATCATATGGTATGACAAAATTTCTTATATTGTCATTAATTTTAATAATAGGAAAAATTATCATATATTTTATTTATTTTTTTATATATTATCATGGGGACTAGTACCATCAAATATTGATGTTACAAGATATGACATGTTAACATGGCTTTTTATTAATTGTACATGGATGCTCTGACATACGCTCTATTAATTTTTAATATTTTCATCCATCTTTTCTCTCTAGCATTCCCAAAAAATAATGAACTATACTCCATCTTCTCCATTCACAGTGATATCAATTTTGACCATTGATTGCTAACGAGTAATGCTAGTTTTTCTGATAGTGCAAACATTATTATATGTGGCCTATATTATTTCTTGAAAAATTATGACCTTTTGTTGAATTACCTATTCTATTATAAACCATAATTTTTTGCATAGAAAATTATAAACTATACTCCGATTTTCTATATCTACTACGCCTTCAATTGAATGAAAGAAAATAATTATTCTTTACATATTCACATTAGGTAGCCATTTATAATTGATGCATAATGAGATTCCACTTATTGTTCACCTAGGAATAGAATGGATTGATTCAATTTTGGAAATGTGCCCTTTTGATATTCATAACGTGCTTAAGACAATTATAAAGCCTTAAGATAATAATTCAAGTAATTAATAATATGGTGGGGAAAATTGCATAAGAATCGAGATTAGGGGAACTTGTGATTCTTAAATCATAATCCTTGTTAATGGTTCAGATTTTCATTTAGGGTAATTGCTCATGATTGTTTGAAAAACATAGGAATGTGATGCTTTTGGTAATTAGTCTCTTATTTTGGATGAGGTTCCTGTGAAAATGATATCATGTTCATTCTATATCATTTATTGCTATATGTGTACTTGCATATAGTCGATATTATATGACCAATAACCACCATCGCCTTCGATATTGTAAAAGCTATCTTAAACCGGAAAAAGTAAAAAAAAAAAGGGTGATGAAATGCCTTGGAAGCCTGATGTTAGCATGTCTTGACAGATGGATAGGGTAAGATGAGGCCGAATCAGAAATGGGACTTTCGATTTGCTGTGAAACCGGCCATTTCAAGAGAGATTGTCCAAGGAAAATGAATAAGGGGGACTTTGGAAATGTGGTAATAGCAATGGAAGATGAAATTTTGACAACGATTAATGAATAGCGTGCAAGTGCCAAGACAGCCAGTATATTAGGTAGTCAATTTTGTTTGATTCTTGGTTGGGCCAGAACTCTCTGTATTGCTTGGCAGAGGTGGCTTTTCTCTATCTATAAATCCATTAAAGGTGGGAAGGTCCTTAAATGCACTGCAATTTTGTGAAATTCTTGGGTGAGAGACAAGATTGTCAACTTCAAGAGTCCATATAAACTCGTTGGCATCGATGTAAACTCAAAACGTAAATTCATATTATAAATTCGTTGATTTTATATACCGTGTAAATATAATTTGTATTCATCGTATCACAATCATTCCATAAAATCCACAAAGTAAGTTCAAAATTTTCCTAGTTAATACTATAAATAACTTCAATGCAAAGTTTATATTTTACATGATATTTTCATATTAAATTCTTCAACAAGCCACAACCATGGTAACTAAAAATAAAATGAAATAATATCAGACAACAATGCTCATTATAATAAGACAACAAGGGCAAACTATCACAAGTGGTAGACTCTAATACTTAGAGAGATATGACCCCATTTAATAGGTTGGAGCTAACCTAGTTGTCACTTAAAGAGTGATCCTAGACATTAGATAGTTTGTTGGGTCCCAAAAAATTAATTTGTTTGATTCGCCAATTCAATGGATTGATACTTATGAGTTTACTGATTCTACGGAGTTTACCGAGTTAAATCTCAAGTTTATCGAGTTAACTGTAACTTCAGATTCTACTACGAGTTAACTCGATTCTATGCAGTAAACTCTTAAACTCTGACAAGTTTATGATTTCACTTGCGAGTTTGACAACAATGGTGAGAGAAGTCTAAATCAAGGTGACGAATGGTAGTATGTAAAAGCAATGTCAAGAAAGAGGACTTCATACAACCGCTATCTTTCTCATTCTTTAACATAGAGGTCCAGGTCGATCTTACCAGTTGAACTCTCCCATTTATCCCTTCTTCTTTCTACCATTTCTAAGCATAAGTATCTCTTTTGTACACGAAAAAAAGTGATGTCATTGTGTCAAAACTCAGTTCAAAGATCCAACCATATTTGGCTTTTTGATATTTGTACTCTAACTGAGTTATTCTGTTGAAGTCAATGCGTTAATGGTGCACTAAGATCACCCACGAATGTATAGTATGTCACCACTGTTAGGAAAAAGTTTCATATGCAATGAATATCTCACTTCACATATATCACAAAGTAATAAGTGGTTAGTGCGTAAGTAAAAACGGTTACGAACCTCTAACTAATTAGAAATACCGTGCTAATATATTAAATATTCAATAAATCACAATATGTACCACATGATATATCTATTACAGAGTAGACTGTATCTTAGTTTTTATGGCAATTATAAGAGGTCCTGGCTAGCAGTGTCTAAACATATACAAAATCATAGGATAAAGGGCATGTAAAGCAACTGGTGCCTTCTCCTCAATATCGTATTCAACCATCATCTGCAACTCTCATCATTACCACAACGATCACTTCGACCATCTCCTACTACTGTGTTCTCCCTCTTTGATGTTGTTGAGATATATATAAATCCCACATCGAAAAATTGGTGAGTTGAAACCTGGTCTATAAGTGAGCGGGTACCACCATCCTGTCAGTTTGAGCTTTTAGGATGGACATGAGCCTAATCTCCTGTGAATTGGGTGGAAAATTTCAAATTGGGTGGAAAAGTTCAAATGGTATCAGAGCAGGTTGATCTTGAACTCACACCACACCAGACACGAGTGTGGAGCTCGTGACCCGTAAGCCCGAGATCAGAAAAATGCTCGGCTCAAGACCGGTTGTTAATTCGAGGACGGTAGGGAAGGTTGCCTCGTGGTAGTTGCCTCCCACCCAAGACAAGAAGATAAATGCCTAGTTTGAGATCAGTTGTTGAGGGCAGACATTTCATGGCACGTGTCAAATGTAAACATATTACCATGTGAGGTCAAGTGTTGAGATATATAAATCCGACATCGAAGAATTGGTAAGTTGAAACCTGGTTTATAAGGAAGCGGGTACCACCATCCTATCAGTTTGAGTTTTTGGGATGGACATAAGTCTAATCTCTTATGGGTCGGGTGGAAATTTCACAGATATGGTTAATATTTAAGTTTGACCAAACACAGACTAAATTTAACTCTCTAATTCCGAATTATTATCTTTGGGGCTGCATGAAGATTATATGTTATTGAATTCGATTGATAACTCATGATATATTTTGCATCTACAGGAACGAAGCTCCCTGAAAGAACGAAGTGTGTTGCAGCTTGTTGCTGCGAAGACCATCACTAGAAGAATGAAGCTAATATCCGTCCGAAATTGTCATGGGAAAAGATAGATGGAAAAATTCCGTGATATTTCCGTAGTAGTATCTTACAGTAATAATTTCTATGTGAATTCCGTGAGATGTGTGTTACACAAAATTTTTATATTTTCATCAGCTAGATTCTCACAGAAATCTATTGCTAAATGCTTCCGCCGTCACATATCTTACGGAAATGTGACAACAATGATGAATTCACAGAAACTCTAATGAATATAGCTATTTCATGTAGTTTTGCAACGAAAGTATGTCAAAGATAACACTTCCCACTGGAGCTACAATTCGAGAAAATAAAAATCGAATAAATAACATTAGAAGAAATGGATAGAAAAGAGAAAGTATGTGTACATATGGATATGCATGAAATCCCCACTTACATATGCTCTATGTGTGTGTGTGTGTTAAAAGGTCATGAATAAAATAGATTAATGCTAATATTCACCGTTGCTTCCCTCTGCAATTTGACCGTTGCGTCATTCTTGCTTCTTTTCTTATTTTTCTTTAATAATAATTGTTATCATTAGTAAATAAATATTGCTTTTATAAGGTAGTCCAAGTCCACCACTGCCTAATCAAACCATTGAGGTTTGGAACTGACATAAGCGATTGAACAGTGATACATGATTGTGCGACTGCAATAATGCTTGAATTTGACAAATTGCTCCAGTGGAATTCACTCCTTTCGATTTCACTGGGCCAAAGAAAGACACCCGTTCTTTGCAATCCGTGTTGACTTCCCCCACTCTTGACTGCAAGGAGCCGAGGAAAATGAGAAAGTGCACACGTGTTTGCTACACTAATTCTAAGAGGTTGGAGCTAACCCATCTATCACTTAAAGAGTGGTCCTAGACATTAGATAGTTTGTTGGGTCCCAAAAAATTAATTTGTTTAACTCATCGATTCAACGAATTGATACTTAAGAGTTTACCAATTCTACCGAGTTTACTGGGTCCACTATAACTTCCGATTCTACTATGAGTTAACTCGATTCTCTTAAACTCGGACGACTTTATGAGTTCACTAACGAGTTTGACAACAACAGCAAGAGAAGTCTAAATCAAGGTGAAAAATGGTAGTATGTAAAAGCCATGTCAAGAAAGAGGACTTCATACAGCTGCTACCTTTCTCGTTCTTTAACATAGAGGTCCAAGTCGATCTTACCAGTTGAACTTTCCCATTTATCCCTCTTCTTTCTACTATTTCTAAGTATAAGTATCTCTTTTTTACATGAAAAAAAGTGATGCCACCGTGTCAAAATTTAGTTCTAAGATCCAATCATATTTGGCTTTTTTATATTTGTACTCCAACTGAGTTATTCTGATAAAGTCAATGCATTAATGGTGCACTAAGATCACCCAAGAATGTATAGTGCATCACCAATATTAGGAAAAAGTTTTATCAAAGTAATAAGTAGTTAGCGCATCAGTAAAAATAGTTAAAAACATCTAACTGATTAGAAATACTGTGCTAATATATTAAATATTCAATAAATTAAATATGTGCCACATGGTATATTTGTTACAGAGTAGACTGTATCTTAGTTTTTATGGCAATTATAAGAGGTCCTGGCTAGTAGTGTCTAAACATATACAAAATCATAGGAGAAAGGGCAAAACAGCTGGTGCCTTCTCCTTAATATCGTATCCCACCATCATCTGCAACTCTCATCATTACCGCAACGATCACTTCGGCCATCTCCGGCTACTCTATTCTCCCTCTTCAATATCGTTGAGATATATATAAATCCCATATAGAAGAATTGGTGAGTTGAAACATATTTATAAGGGAGTGGGTACTACCATCATATCACCTTGAGTTTTTTGAATGGATAAGGGCCCAATCTCCTGTGAATTGGATGAAAAATTTCATATAGTATCGGAGCGGGTTGATCTTGAACTCACAATACGCTGGGCCTAAGTATAGAGCTCGTGGCCTGTAAGCTCAAGACCGGAAGAAAAAATGCCTGGCTCGAGGCCAGTTGTTAGATCGAGGACAGTAGGGGAGAAAGGCTCCCTCATGGTTGTGGTCCCCCCTCACCCGAGACCTGAAGACAAATATCCGGTTCAAGGTTAGTCGTTGAGGGTGGGTGTTTAATAGCAAGTGTCAAGTGTGAACACGTTGACATGTGAGAGCAAGTGTTGAGGTATATAATCCTACATTGAAGAATTGGTTAGTTGAAACCTAGTTTATAAAAGAGCTGGTACTACCATCCTATCCGTTTGAGTTTTTGGGGATAGACATGGACCTAATTTCTCATGGCCCGGGTGAAAATTTCACAGATATGATTAATATTTAAGTTTTGCCAAAGACAGACTAAATTTAACTCAAATTCCTGATTATCATCTTTGGGGCTGCATTAAGATCATATGTTATTGAATTCGATTGATAACTCATGATATATTTTGCATCTACAGGAACGAAGCTCCCTGAAAGAACGAAGAGTGTTGCAGCTTGTTGATGCGAAGACCATCGCTAGAAGAATGAAGCTAATATCCGTCCGAAATTGTCATGGGAAAAGATGGATGGAAAAATTCCGTGATATTTCCGTAGAAATATCTTACAGTAATAATTTCTATGTGAATTCCGTGAGATGTGTGTTACACAAAATTTTCATATTTTCATAAGCTAGATTCTCACAGAAATCTATTGCTAAATGCTTCCACCATCACATATCTTACGGAAATGTGACAACAACGATGATTTCACAGAAAACTCTCTTGAAGATGGATATTTCACGTAATTTTGCAACGGAAGTACGTCAAAGATAACACTCTTCCACTGGAGCTACAATTCGAGAAAATAAAAATCAAAGTAGTAACATTAGAAGAAGCAGATAGAAAAGAGAAAGTATGTGTACATATGGATATGCATGAAATCCCCACTTACATATGCTCTATACGTGTGTGTGTGTTAAAAGGTCCCGCATAAATAGATCAATGCTAATATTCACCGTTGCTTCCCTCTGCAATTTGACCGTTGCATCATTCTTACTTCTTTTCTTATTTTTTTAATAATAATTGCTATCATTAGGGAATACATATTGCTATTATACAATAGTCCAAGTCCACCACTGCCTAATCAAACCATTGAGGTTTGGCATTGGCATCAGTGATTGCACAGTGACACATGATTGTGCGACTGCCCTAATGCTTGAATTTGAAAATTATTCCAGTGGAATTCACTCCTTTCGATTTCATTGGGCCCAAGAGGCCACCCATTCTTTGCAATCCGTGTTATTTCACTGGGCCCAAGAAAGACACCCATTGTTTGCAATCCGTGTTGGCTTCCCCCATTCTTGACTGCAAGGAGGCGAGGAAAATGAGAAAGTGCACGCGCGCTTGCTACACTAATTCTAAAACCATTCCTCCCTCATTCACGTGCTTGATATTGGATTCAGTTATTTTTACGTTGTTGTTTCTTTATGTTTTTAGGATTTTATTAAAAAAATCTTAAAACGACTGAATCTTATCGATTTGTAATACTGTATTAATATTATCATGTAGTGTACCCGTTACACACAGGATTCTCTCCATCGTTGGAGCTTTGGTTATATAAGGCTGTCTGGTGCTGTAAGCTCCAGCACTCATTCCGTCCATAAGACGAATTGAAATTGCTGGAAACAAATGGCCCTGTCAATGTGCTTCTTAATTTCCTGTCGATACATCAGCATCTTCATTGTCACCATCATTCACTTCCAGTTCCTCATCCAAATGGTCACCGCCCGACAGATAGATCTGCGTCCCCATGAACACGGTAAGCAAAATGGAATCAGATGAATCGTTGATTCTAAAAAGAAACTAATAATGAAAGGGCAGAAGCACCTTGGTAACACTATGTATTTTATTTTCCAATTGTGATTTATTACCAAAATTTTATCTTGCCAAATTATTTTGAGGAAGGTCTAGGAGCCGTCTCTGGAAGTTGGTTCGGTGGAGACGGTGGACACGGTGCGGAGACTCACTATCCTCACTTTGGGTACTCTCTTTTCCTAATAAGCCACCGGCTGGATGGCTTGCGTGCAAACAACAAAGATTTTACCTTGGGAAAGATTAACTACGTCCTGAGACAGTATGCTTTTTGACTTGCAGGCATCCATAAGTACGTGCTCGAGATCAGCTCCTGGCCAATGCATACCAATTACAAAGATCAGTTATCTAGTTAGGAAGATCTACGACTCTCATCTCGGGTTTCATGCTTTTTCTTTTAATTCTATAAGATAAGCTGCTCATTTAAGGAGGGGAGAAAAACAAGATTTCTTGTTATCATACATGGGTATTCTTATTTTGTATAAGATTAAGATGCATGATACATTTTCTTCCGGTGAATGTTCATCTATTACTTTGGTGGACCATATAGAGAAATTACAAAAGTTCACTCAAATTAAAATGGGTAGCAAGGCTGCTAGATGCTATCCTATGCCCATTCCTGGAACAAGAAACCAGTCTAAGCTCAACCATTGTCAAGACTCTCTCTTTAATTGCAAAATTCTCAACCCCTTCCCTTGAAAAACTCTCGTACTCCTCTCAGTTGATATACAATAGTACAACAAGTAAAAAACTAATTTACTTATAACCATCGGGATGATTTCCCTTACATCCATCAGTAGCGGCCTCCAGCTCGCGGTCCCATGAACCCACGTTCCTGTTGATTTTGTAACAGAGACAGCAGTGATTGTCATATATCCTTTGTGTACCAACACCGGAAGAAGACATGATCTCTTATTTATGAGTTATGTCCATATAACTCACACTGAGATGTTATTTGAAAGTTCCACTGGAAATTCTATCCTTGGTCATCAATATGATCAAAGGAGCAAACCAACAAATTGTAGGTACTCATGGTAGATGTCCTTTAAACCATAACAAGGAGTGCCATTGAACTGGAGGGGCTTTGGGTCTGAGCGAATCCCATACCTTTGAGATTGTGAATTTTGAGGACCCATCCAGTATTGTTAGTCATCAGCAGCATATACTATTGAGTCTTGAAGGTGCCGAAGGGAGTTTGATATTTCCTGGGTGGCACATGTCTGCCAGAACAATTCTCTTTGGTATAATACAACTTCAAGCTTTGAACTTGTTCCTAGGGATGAGATACTCTGCTATCCATGCGACCAGTAATGGACCAAAATTCCAACTCTTCGCGCCCAAGTATCGTACCAGAAAAACATAGTGCTCCCTGAACCAAATTTGCATGTGATGTGAGGTCTCTCTAAGGATCGAAGTTTTAGCAGTTTTCTCCATACCCAGGTCGAGATGGAAGAAGGATGGATGGACCAAATACTTCTATTTTTTAGCATACGAGTTTCCACCCATGTGACCCATAGTGAACCAGCCTTTGTAATCAACAACCAAAGATTCTTCATGCTACATGCTTGCCTCCAGCTCTCCAAGTCTCTGATACCCAAGCCACCCTCTTTCCTTGGTAGACAAATTTTAGACCATGTGACCTTTGCTCCTTTGGCTCCGTTTTAAGTCCCCTCTCCAGAGAAATGAGCAGTAGTACATATGATACATTTTTACTAAACATTTAAGAAGGTGTCACCCTATTGTCATAAAAAAGTAAGTTACAAGCTGATCGAACTCACCACCAGATCTTCGGGTAGGGTATGTGTCCGAACCAAAGTCTCAGGTCAATGTTTGACTAAAGGATAGTTGGGTCGGTATTGTTGGTGTCAGTTTGCGTGGTAAACAGCCGTACCCAGCCAGTTAACTTGAGACAACATGAATGCTGCCAATCTTTCATGTATTGCATTGGGATCGAGTGCTTCGAGAAAGGGACTTATTAAGAGCACCTAAACTGTGGCTGATGGCTCAATTTGGAATAAAGAACTGCCGTATCACATTGAAATCACGTAACAGCGAGTTAATCATCCAACTATTTTGGAAAATTTTATTGGGGACACTGAATATGTGGTTAGCTCAAGCGGATAGGATGCATTTTTAAAAATCATGAGTAAATCCATAAGACGAGATTTAATTCCTTCCTTGAGCGCGTAGTCCATGGTACCTTGCAACGATTTACTGTATTCATGAGTTTGTGAAATACTCATCGGTTCAGGGAGAATAAACTACTCATTATGAAAAAAATTCTAACTATTTTCTCACTGCTTGCCATCGCTAATAGTGGATCCAAGCTAATCATCAACGAAGTCAAGAAGTGTCATCCTTGTATCTCGAGGAATTTTAAGGTAAACTCAGTCCACCGTAAGAGTCAAACTAAGAATCTCTCTGCATCTCTTTAGCCATCACTTCAGTGGTCGAGCACAACAAAGGGGAGCCACAAAAGCTCTAGCTAATTTTGCTTCCAAGAGCGTAACGATCCTTTATCTCCAAAAATTCTACCTAATTAAGTTAGAAGACAGACAAACTGAACAAAAAGAAAAAAGAAATTCTTAAAGACATTGACTACCCTAATTGAGTTTACAATTTTATTTAACTTTATTTTTAAATATATCTAAAATTTTTTTAAAATTTTCTATCTACTTTTAGTGTTCCATTTCATGATGGCACTCCATGTAATTACTTAACCAAAAAAAAATTAGATGGAGTTAATTTCACTCTATAGCCTATTTAAATCCATTCCCACCCGCCGCATATACGTGATGGGTAGTAAGGGGCCATTTATTGGGAAAAAAAAGTGTTACATGTAATAGGTGTATTGTGTGATATGTGTCAAATGTAAGAAAATCTAAATAAAGTAATACATGTAATAGAGATTTGCTTGTCTGTCTCTATACCTTCCTCCTATTCTTGGTCTTGGAGAAAATTGTTAAAAATGAGATCCACAGCTCAACAATTCATCTCATACAAGGTTGGGAATGGTGAATCCATCTTTTGGTTTGATTCTTGGACCTCGGCTGGACCATTATACCTCCATTGTCCAAGTGTTTTCCCATCCATACGTTCCCAGGAACGAGTTGCCGCTGTCTATAGCTCCCACTCCTGGAATTGGCCTCGGGGAACTGATCTTACAATGGCTCTAGTGATCCAAAACTCTATAATCTCAGTAGCCACATAAACTTTCCTTTGGGATGGCAAGGACAACTTTTCTATCAATTCTGCTTGGAATGCTCTAAGAGGTAGAAAACCTTGTGTCTTATGGCACAAACTCCTCTTATGGCACAAACTCCTCTGGTTTTCTGGCCATATCCCTCGCATGTCTTTCGCGGCTTGGCTTGCAATGCATAATAGGCTCTCTACTAAGGATAGATTGGCTAGATGGACCTCCCCAATCTCGCTGCACTGTGCCTTTTGTTTGCGAGAAGTCGAAACTCATGATCATTTGTTCTTCTCCTGTTCCACCTCTAGTCCTATCTGGACCAACATCCTCCAGACTCTAAAGATTGACAGGCAAGCTGGGATTGGCAATTTGAGCTCGATTGGGCCTTGAAATACATGAGAGGAAAATCCTCCCAATCTATTGTTTACAAGTTGGCGATCACAATAAACATCTATTTCATCTGGAGAGAAAGGAACTGTCGACTTTTTGAGTGTGTGTCAACTCCTTCACAAGCAATTGTTGGTTCTATTTTAAGTGTTTTAAGAAACTGCATATCCTCCATTCCACATGTTAACACTAGGATAGTCTCTTATTTTGATAGGATGTGATGCACTTGTATTGTGGGAGCCATACATGTAAGTACATTCTATGTACATTTTGTCCATAATGAAATGAATACCACAATTACCAAATAAAAATTTATACAAATAAAGTAACGCATTTTTTGTAAATAAAAAATATTTTCGCCATTCGAAAGGAAGCTGTAAAAGATCGAGATAGAAAATTGATGTAAGAATTCTAATTTCATTCATTAGTTTAGTATGAACATATACACATAAGAAAAACTAAAAAATGGGAAATAATCTCCTAAATAAAGTAGGAAATCACTGCGTACCTATCATGATTATCAATCCTATCTGTATGTAGTAGAATTGCCAAATATAAGAAAATCCATACAATTGTGCAACAATATATGCGTAGAAGTCAGTAGAAAGAAAGTAACATATTCTGTATATATAAAGATAGGTAATTCACACACATTCATGTAAAGGGCTGAGAAAAGGAAGCTGTAAATCTAGTCGTGCAAAATATCAGGAAGAAAAAAGTAATCCACTTGTGCAAAAATGAAACACAAAAGAAAGGGAAAGTACTTAGAAAAAAAGAAGGGGAAAACATTTTACGGAAAAATGATTAAAAAAAGGGAGAAGGTGACTGAAGACATAGAGAGTGGGTCCCTGAGAGTAGGAAATGGAATTCCTACTCGCTATGGGTATTGCCCTTTGTTGTTCTCTTTTAGTATATAAAGAATATATATATATATATATATATAACAGAAGTGCAGTCAATTACCTATAAAAACTTATTATAGTAAAGATAACATAACCAATTATGAAACGGAAAACTCCTATGAGTCGAAAGTTCTAAAAGAATAAAAGAGAATAAACACACTCTTATTAATCCATGATATGAATGTTAATGTAATGTAACTTTCTTGGTATTTTATAGACTGCTAATAGTGGGCAAATAAATTCTAATTAATTAATTAATATCCTAAAGATATATTAAATATACTATACAAATATCTCAAAAGAAATTTCTAGAATATTTTTACGAAATTAAAATATGTACTAAAATAACTAAAATATACCTCCTAATTTGTCCAATAACTCTTCTAATTTATTGAAGTCTAAATAAATTTATTCAGCGCATATAAGTAAATCTTAATTCCTGTCTTATATCTCACGGCATATCTTAAACTTCCAGTTTTGAAATTCTCATCTTTTATATAAAACAATTATTTTCACATGCATACTCTTAAAATTTGTTTGAGCTCTTGTCATCGGACTTCTTCAACAAAAAGCAATTATGGTTTAAGATTCCAATCGATGCCGCCATAGGTCAAAAAGGCTTTCTGATAGTGCATGCAATAACAAGTCAAACCCGATCCTGGATGGATTTGGCGGTGCTCGTAAAGATCAGGAAACTCTATAAAAATTTCATTGATTTTATCTATATTTTGGGTGAATTATCTTATTTCGCTCTCCTAAATCTGTCATTTCACTTTCTATCGAGTTCACCAGCCCCACCTGGATTGAAACTTTTGGATCCGTCTCCAAACCCAATCCACAACAATTTAATTGTATTTTGGATTCTTCGCGTTCCCATCAAGATCATTCGACCCACTAGTGAGTAGTCCATTTTTATCCACGCGCAAATTCAACTTCAACTCCATTCAATCTTGTCATAAACGATGAAAAGGACTGCTAACAAACAGATGGCTGGCTTCCTCCCCTATGACTTTTCAAGATAATAATCTGCCACCAGCCATCGAGCTAGGGAGCCTTGTGTATAAGGACGTCTAGTGCTACAAACTCCCACACATTCCTTCCAGAAGACAAAACCATTTCTATAAACAAATTATGGAAACATCCTTGTTTGACTCAATTTGCTGTAGATACCTCAGCATCTTCTTCTTCATCATCATGATCTTCTACTTCCAGTTCCTCATCCAAATGGTCTCTGCCCGACATATAGGTCTGCATCCCCCTGGCCGCGGTAAGCAATCTTTCCCATTGAAGCTCAATTAGGTGGTGCACTTAAATTTTTCTTTTTAATGGTACGTGAGAGAGTTGGCCATGTTTCCTTTTCAAATGTATGTGTTTAATTGTTGAGCCAGTGGTGCGGTTGGTGATGCAATCTATATTATCTGATTTCCAAAAATGAAAAAAGCCGTTGCAAATTCAAATTCGAATGAGATTAACCCATTAAGCAGTAAAATTTTTCTAACATGGATTTTTTCTAATATAATATTTGAAACTCATACCATGATTAAGAAAGGAGTCTAATCATTTTAACAAACTCATATCAGTTATGAGACTATTTAGGTATGTAAAGGAAATTGAATCCTAACACGTTGAATATATGAAACTAGAGTTTAACCCGTGGTATATACATATTTTGTTATTTGATAAAATTGATTATGGAAATGAATATTTTACAAATGAGCAAATATTTCCATTTTTATGAGCAAATAAAATTGATATTTCTCACTGGAAAAGCAACAACATCTATAAATAGGCACTTTTCATTTTGTGTTTTTTTGGTGTTAGGGGAAAGCATGATACACATTATAGATATTTGCATCGATATAATATCACTGTTACGTGGATATTGAAGCTAAAGTATTGCCATATATCAACTAGCAATGGGGGGGCCAAGCTGGTCAGGTCAGGCCGGTTTTGTCGGATCAGATTGAACGAATCCGACATGCTTAATGAGCCAGTACAACCAGATTTGTTTGGTTGGGGGGGAGGGGGGGTGGTGGTGGGGCGCGCGCGGGGGGCGGGGGGGCGGCGGCGGCCCTGTTAGACCCTTGCCTTGGCTCTGACACAATTTTATTGGGACCAGAAGGTCAAACGATGAAAATTAATCAGAAGACGGAAGAAAGTTCGTGTAAACTGAAAAATTAGGTTCTATATAATCTTCATTATTAAACAATAATTGGAAGAGTGCAAAGCGGATGATCATATCAGTTTAATCTAAAAGAAAAATCCAAAACTAAAATAACTGAAAATAATATGTATAGATATATATCACGAATTTAAAAAGCTAAAGATTTGGATAAATATCAAATCGAGTTTAATGTAACCGCATATGACCATAAGACGTGATTATGTCTAAATCCAGCACACGCTCAAATTCCACAAATAAATTCTTTTCTTTTTTCTTTAGAAAAATATTTTGGTACTAGTTGGTAGCGCTCCCATTCCACGACCTAGAGATTGTGAGTTCAATCACATCAGTGGGACTTCCCGTGCACGTGTACAAAAATAAAATGTTCTATCTTAAGCATACGTGCATATATATAGGCTTTTGTGGAGATTGATTTGTCCGTCGGAGCCTATCAAGCTCCATTAATTGCCAAGCATACCTTAACACGCAATGTGAAGAAGCACCATTCATAATGTGAAAAGCAGGTAAATTAGTGTTAATCACCTGAGTAGATACAATAATTTATACTAATCAATTTAATTTGATTAGTTTTTCCTCACCACATCGTTATGAGGTAGGATAATTTAAGATTTTTTTCCCTCCTGGCCTTACATATTTTGATTTCTTAATTGCGATTAATAACCAAATTCTAACTTTGGCTAAATGGTTTTGTGTTCAGATCTATCAGGTGTCGGTGGAAGCCACTACGGTGGAGATGGCTCTCATATTCATTAAGAGATGAAATGACTTTTCATGGTAAAGCGCTCGACAGAAGTTTTTCTTAAAACATATATAACATGAAAAGCTCTTGCATGTAACATGTATATGGCTGATATAACATTACAAACTAATAGCATTTAGTTATTTATAGGGATTTTTTTTTTAATTTTTAGGCTTTGTTAAAAAATTTTAAAATGGCTTAATCTCATTAATTTATTATAACACATCAGTGTTGCCATATAGTATACGTTATTACACAAAGTGCTATCTCATAGAACAGAGATTTTAGATTGGGAAGACTTAATTATGTGCTGATACTGCATGCTTTTTTGGTTTGCAGGCATTAATACGTGTTTATGAAGATCAGGCATTCTAGCTGTCTGAATGATTGGTCTACAACTCTCTTCTGGAATTTCATAGCATTTTCGTTCATTAAATTACAGCAAGATGACTTATTACCTGAACATGTGTTTTTTTAATTTGTAAAAGATAAGGTGCATTCAAGAATAGTACATTGACTTATCAAATATCTCTCTCACACACACATGCACCCACACGTAGATATGATATCGTGGTGTATCTGTGTTCCGGCCAACCAATCTCACCATTCGATACGTACATTTACAAGCACACAGATTAGGGTAATTTCAGAAGTGTAGGCTGATTTTAAAAAAATTCAGAAATAATTGTATGATAATATGATAGTGTGATCACAGCGTGTGAATTTGACAAATTTTTTAGGTGGAATTCACACTTCTCTGTTTCATTGGGCCCAACGAAGCCTTTTGTTCTTTGCAAATCGTGTTGACTTGTTCGACTTTTGCGTGCAAAGCGCCAAGTCGATTGAGAAAATGCATGCATTGCATGCTGCACTATTTCTAGTACCATTCCTCACTTTCCATTTATAAGTTCATTGAATATTTGAACTTTCACACAAAACTAACAAGTGATTCCAACGACATTTTGT
Organism: Lagerstroemia speciosa; assembly: GCA_037672795.1. Taxonomy (NCBI): domain Eukaryota; kingdom Viridiplantae; phylum Streptophyta; class Magnoliopsida; order Myrtales; family Lythraceae; genus Lagerstroemia; species Lagerstroemia speciosa. Next base: position 5,717,989 of record CM075289.1, on the reverse strand, counting down.
CAAGGTTTACGGCTAGTGATAAGGCTTTCTAATGCTTTTTTAACTTTCAAATCATTCCCCAAAAGGAAGCCAAAGAAATTGCTAATAAGAAACAATGGCCTCCTCATGGTTTCTGAAAGTTTGCTACAGACTCATCATCATCTCCATTACTGCGAGCTTCTGCTTCCAGTTCCTCGTCCCACCAGTCTCCGCCCGTTGTTCCCAGTTCTGTCTCCATTACTATAGTAAGTAAACCATTCGATCGATGTTTGGTGGGTAATGAATACTTTTTATCTTTTATATTGAAAGCCAACACAGGTAACGTGATCCAGTGATATGCTGGCTCTTGTTCAAATTGTCAAGAAGCCTGGGGTTTGTTCCATTGCCAATACTTTCCGACCGACCGACTCTAGTGATGTGTACATAGATAGTGTGCCTTCATAATCTCCGCCGAACAATTTTGATTTCGTGTCAACTGCAAGATTTTTGAGTTCACTCGAATAATTTTGTTGTGTTTGCAGCTAAAAGCACAGTAAGTCCAGATCAACCAAAACAAGATGGAGCCGGCCACTGGTAATCTCAGCTACCTGTAATTACAATGTCGGATACATGTTCCTGCAATCAAGAAGTAGGATAGCAGACATCCGATATCTACAATGAATTGTTGTCTTATTGTTCTGTTTTCCAAAGGCTTGACTTGGCCGTGGCTGGCCAGTCGTGGCCTTGCAACGATCAGTCGAGGCCCCACATAGCCACGCAAGGTCTGGCTCATTCTCAACCAATGTCACCAATCTACCACATCAACGCCATTGCGTGGTACTGCAAGCAAATAAAAATCAGTCATATCAACATATTCACGAGAAAGAATTTAAGCAGTAAAATTTAAATTTAAATTCTAAATAAAAATTAAAAATCCTAAAAAATTCTATGAATATTTAAAACCGTAAAAAAAATCGTATTTTATAATGTTCGACATCCTTTTCCCCTTTCTCTCTCATTGATATTGGATTTTAAGATTTTATTTATATTTTAGGGGTTTTTACTTTTAGAAATGTTGAAATTTATTTTTACCACCTAAATTCTCTCTAATTAATCTGTTGACGTGAATTATTCTTGTTGACTAGTAATACTACGCAATAGTGCTGATATAATATATGTGAGACATGCAATACTTTCTCGTTGTTTAGGATACCATTGTCGTTGGACTGCAATCATATTAATTTTTAAAATCTATTTTTGGGGGATTTCCATTACTCAATTGGGATACAAACAATTTGTAGTATCCTAATTGCTTTTTTTTTTTTCACATTTCATTTTCAAGTTACAAAAGGCCGCTAATAGGCATACAATTTTTTTTGACAAAAATTAAATTAAAAATCTATTAATTTTATCGGTCATAAAGTTGTATTGCTTTGTGATAAAGATATACATGTGTAGGACCAAATATACAACAAGCTGGGATTGAGATATCTTTTACAAATTATAAAGGATTTCCATGGCGTGCGAGACATTAATAACTCTGATTTCATTTTTTGTCTGGTTCGCCCGGTGCTTCTTCCTTAATTGATTCCTTGCAACTTCGGATGGTTGGATAGAATATCACTTTGCTCTTTTCGTGCTTGTTTTATCAGTGTAGTATGTTACTTATCAATATGGGTGGGTTGAAATGGTTCGACCCCCCTCATCTCTTTAAATAAAATCGTATTCAAGTATTACAAATAGAGAAAATTTATTGTTGTGATCACTAGTCTGCCTTGAAGCTGGATTAGTTATTATGCATATCGGACAACATATACTGACCAAAATTTTTTTTTTACTTTCTCCTTTGCGTTGCAGACGGATTGGAAGAGCCCTCTACAATCATCTAAAAGGTCTCTACTGAAGCTAAGATCGACATTCCTCTTGATGACAGTGCCTTTTTTTTTTTAAGCTGAATATTGATGATAATGCTGATATCACTACTGTCATGAAAACACAATGCAATGCTTTACATATCCTGCGTATGGGGGAATCTTGCGCCTGTTTTTCCTGCTGAATAAAGCATTAATATATTATGTATTTATATTCACATTACACGGGAAGGAAGCACATCCAAAACATAGGAACCTTCTCAGCCTTCATGCCATAATGGGACATACCACAAGAAAACTGTTATTTACTAATGAACATGTCCGTCAAAAAAGACATCTTTCCAGTGGATTATTAAACGGAAACAATCTGTTTAGTTTTCTGTAGTCAGAATTTTTTACTGATAACCGGCGAATTTTTTTCGTTGGTAATCCTGGTATCTCGTCTGATATTTCTTACGGATTAGATTTGACGAGGGATGGTTAACCGAAAACTCCGTTGGAAATATTTGGTGACGAAAAGTTTGTTGTTGGATTATCGACAGAAATAATCATCATCGATTACTAATGGAAATTGCCAACGGAATTATCTGTCCCTGTTCTGTGGAAGCCCAACTTCTTTTTTTTTAAATCAAGTAAAAACATGATGGTAGTAATGGCAATCAAACTATCCTCTACTATGTGATTTTCGGGCTTTTGTATTCAACCGAGAGCATATTAGATGAACTAAGTAAATAGTGTTGATTACATTGACCCCTTCAATAGACCGCCCCCAAAGGTCTAGTTATAATCCAACAAATTTGTATTTGCCAAAGTATTAGCTCAAGAGCTCCTCTAAAAATTTTACTTGGAGCGTGATAGGAACCCATGAGTTTGATCTCACTAAATAGCACGGGAGTGAGTTTTGAATTATTACACCAATACTCTTGGTGGTTGCCTTCTTTCAAGACGGGGCTACCTTCCTGAACTTTGTCAACAAACACCTACGGCAATTGAACAAAATCCATGCGCGGTGGACTTAACAGGTTCTGTCTTTGTCAATAAAGAAACATATGGAAGTTTAATAATGAAACGCATAAAAGGCTGGTATTTAGTGTAACGGCTGGTATTAGGGCTGTTCAAAAAACCGAAAAACTGAACCGAACCGACGAAACGAATCAAACAGAATAAAAAATAATCAAATCGTTCAAATCTGTTCGTTAATGGTTTGATTTTTTTGCCGAGAAGAGGTCAGTTAATTACTTGATATAGTAGGTTCGGTTAATTACAGTTAACCGAACCAAACCATTTTCTAATGAATAATTAAATAAAATCAAAATATATAATTTTAAAAGAAAATATGTATTTCAATTAGTTTTTTATGGTTCGGTTCGGTAAGTTCCGAACAGAACCAAACCGATTGTGTTTTGTATAGTGAATTTTGAATTTTGTTTATTTACATAAAAAACCAGTTAACCGGTTAATCTAATTGTTCGGAGAGGTTTTAAACAACTCGATTTTTCTTTCCTCAAATGGTTACGGTCCGACCCCTATAACGACAAACCAAACCAAATAAAAAATGTTGTTATGTTCGAAACGGTTTCTGTACCGAACTGAACATAACGATGAACAGTCCTAGCCGGTATCTTCTTCAATCTTATATTAAAAGTTAAAGTTCGATTCTCAAACTTATAAATAATCTTACATTTAAGGGTCAAACTGCCCGTATCCTTCTTTTTTAAATCAGTTAATCCGTATGAACCTATTTATACATGCTTAGAACAAAAAATTTAGTCCTCGATTACCCCTAAAAATGTTGATTTGACCTTATTCCAAAAGGCCAATAAAATACCATAGGGAAGTTGCTGACCAGCACCATCGCGCCGCCTACAGGACGCACAATTTTCTTTCCGTCAGATTTTTTACCCTTTTCTGCCAGATGTTATGAACGGAAATTGGGGAAATTCTTGTAGTGTGGATTTGCGCCGATGGAAGGATCTGAATATGATGCAAACCCCACATACATAATAGGATTGTTGGAATAAAACAGATACTGATACTTGGACTGTTGGATTATGGATATCAACTACCGAAAGGTTTTGAAAGTAAGTCCGCTTGAGAAATTTATCTGTCGTCAAACTATTGTGGAAAACTGGTCGAGATGTGTGAAAACACTTCAGTAAAAATATGGGATTGATGGAAGTAGAAATTGAATTACAATCATGATATTTCACCTGATCAAAAACATGAAATTAGAGATCAAAATTAATTGAAAACTCAAACAAATCGAAATTTTTGAAAACATAATTGTGGGCAGGGTATTTATAAATTTTTTTTTCTTAAGGATGGATATTTTCATGTAATTTTGCAACGCGACGTGAATGAAAATATTTAACCTTGGGGTATAATACTCATGAGGAGAAATTATAGCTGCAAACATGACACTTCCCACCAGAGTCACAACCCAAGAAAATAGAAATCAAATAAATAATATTAGATGAAATAGAGAAAGCATGTGTATATATGAAATACATGAAATCTCTTCTTACCCACGCTACATATATATATATATATATATATTAAAAAGTCACGGATGAATGTATATGTCTATTCGAAGATTCCATGGGAGGGTCGTTTTTCTTTAATTCAATTTTCTCTTCAAAGTAGATCAATGCTAACTCTCACCGTTGCTTCTCTTGGCAATTTGACCCTTGCTTCATTCTTGCTTCTTTTCTTATTTTTTAATAATAATTGTTATCATCGTGATCATCACCATCATTATTATTAAATACGTATTGTTATACAATAGTCCAAGTCCACTGCTGCCTTGTCAAACCACTGAGGATGGGCACTGACCTAAGTGATTGCACAGTCATATATGATTGTTCGACTGAAATAATGTTTGAATGTGACGAATTGTTCTGGTGGAGTTCACTCCTTTCGCTTTCATTTGGCCCAAGAAAGACGCCTGTTCTTTGCAATCCGTGTTGACTGCTTCCTCCACTCTTGACCGCAAAGAGCCGAGTCAAATGAGAAAATGCATGCGTTCTTGCTACACTAATTCTAAAACCATTCCTCCCTCGCTCGCATGCTTGGATACTGGATTCAATTTTTTTTTTATTTTTTATTTTTTGGATTTTATTAAAGAAGTCTTAAAACGATTGAATCTTATTAATTGTGAGACTATGCCAACACTGTCACGTGGTGTACCCTTTATACAAACATAGTGCTCCTTCCATCGCAGGAGCTTTGGTTATACAAGGCTGTCTGGTGCTGTAAGCTCCAAGACTCATTCCATCCATAAGACGAATTGAAATTTCTGGAAACAAATGGCCTTGTCACCGTCGGTCTCAATTTGCTGCAGATACATCAGCATCTTCATCGTGGCAGTCTTCCACCTCCAGTTCCTCATCCAAATGGTCTCCGCCGACATATGGGTCTGCATCCCCATGAAGGCGGTGAGCGAAATGGAACCTGAATTGTTGATTCTCAGAAAAATACCACAAGCATCTTCGTGACAGTATATATTTTTTATTTCCCAATTGTGATTTATTACCAAAATTTAACTTGCCAAATTATTTTGTTGTAAGATCTAGGATCCATCTCTAGAAGTGGGTACAGTCGAGTAGGGTGGGGGGGGGGGGGGGGGGGGGCAGCATCACCCTTGGCCTTGGTACTCTCCTTTCCTAATGAGGCACTGGCTAAGAGCCTTGCCTGCACATGACATAGATTTTAGCTTGGGGAAGGATTAACTACGTACTGAGACAGTATGCTCTTTTGACTTGCAGTTGCAGCCATCCATAAGCATGCATTCGTGATCAGTTCCAGGCCAATGCGAACCGATTACAAAAATCAGTTATATAGCTACGAAGACCTATGATCCTCATCTTGGATTTCATAGTTTTTTTGCTTCTGTGAGGGAAGGGTGCTCATTTAAGAGGAAGAAAACAAAAAATAGGATTGCTTGTTATCAAACATTGGTATTCTTATAAGATGCATCGAAAATGATACGTTGTTATGTATTTAACTAGGTTAGCCACCCACACTTTGCTGCGGGAAATCGAACAATTTTTTTAAATATAGTTGGAGATTTCAAACTTTCTTCGTGCAATTTATGGCGAGACTCCATGCAACTTTTTTAACTATGATATAGCTTAAGATGACGGGATGTTGTAAAATGAATGATTTATTCTTTCTATACACATTTTATGCCATGCACCTCTAACGGCTACATGCCTTGTTCTGTTGATCCCGCTGCTCCCGCTCTGGCACCTTTCTCACCATTAGCAGTAGTAGTTGCTGAGACTGAGTCACCGGTGAGGTTGAGGGAATGAGTTAGTTTTGTAACCTTGCTAAAGAGAGTGATTCAGTTCTAACCTTGAATTGCAGTCGAGATCTTAGAGCAAGTTGTTTCATTGGACTAGGAGACTCTCCAAGTGGCTGAATTTGTTTTTCTTGAAGACTAGAGAAATAGAAAACATTTCACGATGTGGGCTATGATTTCAGTCCTCGCATAAGACATACAGAAAACCAAGCCAATCATGTTGATTAATCATTCATTAGATGGCCCAAAGGATATTGCGTTAAGGAAGTGCAAGTTTTTATTTCTTCCTTTTCAAGTTTTAAATACCTTGATTCCCTCAATGAGATGAGGGCATTGGAGTTGTTTTGAAGTTGAGGCGCTTCCTTAGTTGCTTCATCTCAGCTTCTGTCTTTTCCTGCAATGGCAAATATGAATATATTCATGTTGAAAGCAAACAAAGGATTCATGCTTTACACTTCCCAAGCAAAGTGCAGAATTAATTGTTTTCATGTAACTTTCTTCTTCACCTTCTTTTCTCAACAACTTTTTTTGCTTGGGCAACTATATTAGGTTCCATATCAACTTTCTTTTGGTCCATGGGAACTGGGAAGCATTTTATGACTTCAAGCTAAAACTGGCACCTACACTCAGTGGCAATGATTTAGTTCACCTAAATGGTAACTATCTCAAGCAGAAAATGGCAAGCATGCTTCCAAGATTTCCATTTATGCATACATTTCAAGCTAAAAATGGCACTTAAACATAATGGCAAGCACGTTATGCATAAAATTGAACTTTTGAATGCATAAATTGTATTTTATCCATGGGAAGCATGTTAGGACTTCAATCTATGGCATTTACACTCAGTGGCAAGGACTTAGTTCACCTATCAAAAGAGATTTAAAGACCAAGAAAAAGAATAGCTATTAGTTTCAAGACTGTGTATGAAGAAGTACAGTCAAATCTAGAAGAATGGCCGGACAATTTATGTGTATACACAATGGAGATATTGTGGTGGTTTCTGACGGTGAGGTTTTAGGACACATGGCAGAAACGGTACTACTACAAAAAAAAAGTAGGATGAAAAACCGAGTATCACTGGTAAAACCATCAGATGGTAGAGATATTCACCTGATAGTTATGTGGAAGTAGGGAGCAGGTGAAGGTAGCCTGATTTCTTACAGTGGTGTTTGCATTCTCCTAGTGTTTTACCGAGAAAATTAATTGATCACCTCATGGTGCAACCAAGCAGAATCCTTCAATTACTAATGTGCATTATATCATCCGTAGACAATAGATAATATCTGATATTAAATGTCAAAATTAAACTATATGCACCAACAACATAAATCCGCATAAAGAGTTAAATCCTTATAGATCATGATCTGATTAAAAAGACAAAGAATAAAATCCTTCAAGGCCTAAGAGTATTCTCAACACATCAGATAGGAGCTTATAAGCAAATACTATGTTTTTATACCACTGAGGTGCCATGATCATAATTGAAAAAATGGAGAGATAAAAGGAAGCCGAAAACAATTTCTTTTCTGACTAACATGCCCTGAACTTATCACAAAAAGCTATAAATTTTGAATCTCTAGCTTGGTCATAGCTAAGAACTTCTTAGGTTGGGTTTTGTGCACCTGCGAACCAAGGCAGACACTTTTGACAACAATGGAATGTCCACATAACTATTCAGAGAAAGGACACCAAATTCTTAGAATTAAGTTGACTGAAAACAATAATAATAATAATAATAAAGAAACATTCATCAAGGAAATAAAAACAATTAGAAAAGCAACAAAACACAGCTATCTCCCTGATGCAGAAGACCCAATTTGATAATATTCAACCAATAGAACACACTTTGCAAATCTATTCTAGAACATAATCGCACCTTTCTATGCCGATTTTTCCTGCATATATCCATCTCCTCTTGAGCAAATGTAAAATCAAAATGTTAACACCAAAAATAGAAGTAAAGCTAACTCAACATCAACGGAAAAGTGATAGATTTACCCACCCTCAATCGAAAATGAACAATCAACCCATTGCATACTAGTGACACGGTTGCTTCTACCAAGGGAGGATTCATCAGAGCAAAAAATGTCAGATAATAGAAAGATTTACATGACATCAATTAAAAAAAATTAAGCAACAAGAAGAGCTGATTTCGTTACAAAACAATCAAAAAGAGAACAACTAGACAAAAGGAAGACAACCAGCTCAACCGTAGTAGGATCTGGTGAAGAACATGAATGTTGTAGCATCATCAAATGAAGAGAAGCGCCTTGCCACGCAGCCAAAGAAGAAGGATAGTGGCAATCTAACATTCGCTCGATCGATGTCCCCAAAGGTCGACCAAAATATAACACTGGGAGTAGACGAAGATTTACCTGGATGGAGTGTGACAGCATGTAATGAAGAAAACCAATCTGCCAAAGCAATGTCAGGCAAAGTAAACCTCCTCCCTCCCGGCCAAAAAAGGATGACAGCCACCATGCTAATCCCAAGAAGACCAATTATTTGTAGGGTTTGACGAACACAGGAACGGTGATGTAAGGAGCAGACAATGCAAATTACTTCTTTCCCGAGCAAAAGAAAGACAACATCGAGCCAACAAATGTGATGATCTAGAAGGCCGACGGTGACGGCAAAGAGCGACCGGGGAAGGACCGCCCTCCGCTGTGAGAACCAACTGCTTGCTTCCTCTTTGCCAAAACAAAAATGATTCCACCCAAAGTTGATTGCAAGAAGAGCAAAAGTAAAGAAAAAAAATGAAAGGTTGTCTACGTGGAAGGCTAAGAGTTAAAATTTGTAACTCTCTTTTAGATTATAAACTAGAGTCAAAAGACCGCACATTGCAGGGGAAAGAAAAAAGTTAAGGAAGATGATATGAGTGTGAAAAATTAATAAGAGAAGTGTAAAGGCTAAGTATTAAACCTAAAATAGATAGTTTTGTTCACTCACGCTAATCATCCGACCATTTCTAAATAATAATGTGATATATTAATTTTTAATTTAAATGGTGTAAGATATATATGTGAGTATAGTACTCTCACTACTCGCCCTACGGAGTAAGAAATAGACCGTTGTTTAATACATCTATCTATAGATAATTATACAATTATAATATTAATGCATCCGGTCAATAAAAAAATTATGAATAATGATATGCAAAATGATCAGATTTAAATTATTCTCATTTTATAATATTGACATGTTTATAAAACTGTACTTTTTCTAAAGATTGCATCATCTTATATAAAAATAAAAAAACACTTATATCTAAAATTTTGGTTACAAATTATCCATCTAGAAATAGATGGAAGAAATAGGTAAACGATGAAAAGGATATAAATGAAGAAGTATTAAAGTTTCTGGGAAATATTATAATTAAAAAAATTGAAGAGGAGAAAGAGAAGATCACCAAATGTATTGAGAGTATGAAATTCATCTTACTCTCCTTTAGAGGGCATGAGAGTAGGCAATTCACCTTACTCTCTTTTAGAGGATTGCTAGAACCCTATTTTAATATATAGTATAGATATAGATATTTATTTAAAAAGCTGTCCCATTATTTTTATTTTAAAAAAAAGTAAGTTACAAGCTGATCTAACTCACCACCGGATCTTCAGCTCAGGTATGTGTCCGAACGGAAGACTCGGGTCGATGTCTGACTGAAGGATAGTTGGGTTGGTATTGTTGGTGTCTACATTACCAGCCAAAGAGCCGTACCCAGCTAGTAACAAGAAACTCCATGGAATGCTGCCCGACAACCTTTCGTGCATTGCATTACAATCGAGTGCTTCAAGAAAAGGACTTGAGCCACTAAACTGTGGGCTGATGAATAAGCATAAAAAATTTGATCGAGGGCTTGACATATAGTTAACTAAAGTGGATAAGAAATATATTTAAAAATTATGAAAAAATCCATGAGATTAGAGGTTCAATTTCTCTCTTAAGTTCGTAATCCATGGTAAGGCCACCCACACACGTGCTTTGTATGGATTTATTGAATCCATGAGTTTGTGAAATATTCAAGGGTTTGGGGTGGTCTCTTTAGCCATCACTTCCGTGGTCAAGCACAACAAAGGCGAGCCATAAAAGCTCTAGCTAATTTTACTAATTGCCAGAGAGTAACGATCCTTTATCTCCAAAAATTTAGAAAACAAAAAAACTGAAAAAAAGGAAATTCTTAAAAATATTGACTACCTTAATTGGTTGGTATGATCTTATTTTTAAATATGTTGAAAAAAAAAATTAGATGGAGTTAATTTCACTCTTTAGCTTATTTAAATCCACCAGGATGTGAGCAGCGCTTCGCAGTGGGCCAACCCAGGCCCAGTGAGGAGCCTATAATGAGCAGGAAAAGTGGAAAAAGGATGCGTAGGAAAATTGAACCGAGGGAACGGGTGTGGTTGACAAGCAGGAAAACCAGTAAGCTAGCACGATAGTTCTTGCTATGAATTTCGAAAAAATTATATACAAAAAAGAACATGTGGTACACACATGGCTGCTGCACACTGTCACTGATGTGCTTCAAGTCTAATAGGTAGGATGTATTCCCACCCGGTGTATAAACGTGATGATTTTTTAAATCTATGAAAATAAAAAAAAATCTTATATGTAATGGACATATCATGTAATATGTGTCGTAAACAAAAAAATGTGTCACAAACTAATGGTCTACATAATATACAAGCAAAAAATGTAAAATTTCACCGTGAGCTATAAAAAAAATTGGGCCATTCTTCATCTGAAATCTAAAATCATAAGTCATAGTGCTTAACTCCAACATCCAGCAAGTTATTTCAAATTGAGCATTTTTGCTGTTCCATTCCTTTGTTCGGCTAGCAATTGATCACAAACCCGGTATTTTTCTTCCAACATGGAGCTTAATTCCATGTGTTCCAACGGAGTTCAACAAATAACAATTATCTGGGCACTAATCTTCCATTTTGGGCTTATGAACTGTGGCTTCCCAAGAGTTCCGGTAAGGTAGAAGCCTATACAATAATCTGACTCTGATATAAAGTAAAATTAATTTCCACCATTGATTATAAGAAGGTTGGGTTCAATCCACATAAAAACTTAAACTTACAGGTAATAATATTCAATTATTCTTATGTATAATTTTTTTTAATATATTTCCTATATAGATTTCAATTCTAAAGAAAAAACATTTACAAATATCCAAAAGATGAAAAACACCATGATGTTAAGGTGGAATAATATCACATGGTATACTAACTTTGGAGGCCATTGCGCAAGTTTTACTCTTTGAACAAAATGTGCTACGTGGAAACTTACGGATCAAACAAATGTTGCATGGAAACCTTCCTTCTTTCCGCTTGCCAAAAGCGGCTGGCCTTTAAAAAAAAAACTGGTAATTCATATAATTAAGAAGTAGAAATGTTTGGTCCGTTTACAACTCCAGCCCCCTAAGCAATATCCAAGAGGGGAGCTCACAGACGTTAATTGGACCAACATCGTTACAGATAGAGTTGGAGAGAATCGCAGTTGTGTTAATCTTGACAAGTCAATATTCTGTATTCAGTTGACTTTTATTTTACCATAATTGATGTACAGAGACTAGTATAAAATAGTGAAATCCACACACATCAATATTTGGATTTTCCTTTACTACCATGGTACCAGAGTCAAATTTCTGATCCAATCCTGTGACATTCCTCCATCTGCTAACTCTGCCCTAATTTTTCTATGGTCGAGTTACATACTTGTGTTCCTTTTCCTTTACCCCCCATCACAATCCACATGGATCCTTCCACCAAGACACTCCTACCTTCAACTCTATCTATTACTATTTATCACCCCTTCTGCCTACCAAAGAGCTTGCAGCCTCACAGATTAGTGTTCAATGGGAAAAAAACTAATAAAACGGCTCAAACTGAATATGGATGGATCAGCAAATAGATGACCTAGTAGAGCGGGGCAGTTGTGTACATAACGAAATGAGATGAACAATCTAGTAGCTAGCCAAAAACTTTGGGCTCTCAAGGATGCCAGCCTGCGATCCCAATGTGTCAAATGTGACTAGCTGTGGTGGAGAAAGATACTAAGGCCGTCTTGGTGATAATACATATCAAAATTCTGTCTTCGATGCCTCTTGTCATTCAATTCAGGATGTTGATCGAGTCAAGCAGTTCGGAGATGCCAGATGAGACATATGTACGGTGAAGTTAATGTGTAGTCATGGGTTGTGGGATACTGTTTGCCACCTAGTGTGGGAGTGATGCTGTGCTATCGTTTAATGTCATAACTTAGTTATAAACAAATGGTTTCGTCATTGCTTGTCTTAATTTTCTATAGATACCTTCATTATCTTGGTAATCACAATCTTCTCCTCATCCAAGTCTGGGTCATCATAACCTTAGCCGCAGTAAGCAAACTTTCCCAAAGCTTGCCGGGGAATCGGATTTCTGTCAGTGTCGGGGTGCACTTACCTCTGACCGCTGTGAATATCATTTTTAATAACGAGAACTTTATTCTCTCCAAATTTATGAATACTCATAAGTTTATGAATCTAGGTACGTTTATTTGTAAGGTAAATGTATTGGTAACCTCGTCAACAGTTATGTGTTTCTAAGGAAAATCTCGAACCTACAATATTGTGCACAAAATGTATGCACATGCTCTCCAGTTAAACTAAATCTTAGTAGTTGACCAATGTTAATATTACCAATTACCATGGATATTACACTTGCACGTGCACACAAACAGCTGGTCTAAACAATTGAACTCGTGTTGGCATTCAAAAGGGATAATTAGACATGAGGCGAGCTTTCTCTTCCATTTTCGGGCTATGAAATAGACTACGAGCTAGGTGTTTTTATTTCGATCTTGGGCCGACGTAATGTGAGCCCACATAATAATTGATTCTGATACTATATATAAAATTTCCACTAGATCCATAGAGATTGAGTTCCTATCCATCTAGTCTAAGTTTATAAGCTGTAGTCATGAGACAACCATTTTTCTTTAGATCTTGAGCTCGCATGGTGTGAACCCACATGATATCTGGTTCTAATACTATGTAAAATATCCACCTGAACTATAAAAGATTCGGCATATATTCATCTAAAAATTAAAACTTATAGGTAGAGGTATCCAATTCTTCTGATATATCAGAATCTTTTTATTAATTATTGATGTGAAACTCAATTCTCTGCACTTTAAACTTTTAGGACCAATGGCCTTTCCCGGTCAATCTGGCTGAAGTCCAAGTACCGAGCTGCCTAATCAAACCATTGAGGTTTGACATTGACTAGAACGCACAACAGTGTGATAGGTTAACCATAATGTGTGAATTTGACAAATCGTTCTTTCGATTTCATGGTGCCCTACGAAACCGGCTATCTTTGGCAAAACAACTTGACCTCCTTGACTTTTGCCTGCAAAGCTCGCATGATAGACTAATTCTAGTACCATTTACTCATATTCCATGGATAGATTATTACAATTTTGTACTTTGATATCCAAATCAACCAACACAGGTAATCGGGCTACTGCATTTTGAACATACATCCCAAAAGGGATGTAAAGACTTTCCCTACAAATGTGCTGGCTCAGGAAAAGATCTCTGGCCCGGCAAATTCAAATTCAACCCCACCTTACACTAAAATATTGTAAAAGGGGATATAAAGTTCCAACATTCCCTGTAAAATTAAGATTTTTTTTTTCGGTAATCTAAAATTAAGATTTTACATCCAACCAAACACAATCTTAGTGAACTGGCTTGATTTGAATACACATTATCCAATATTCGCCAGAGTTTCTTGAGTAACAGGAGAAAAAATGACTTACTTTTTTTTATATCAAGTGGTTTTCGAATTTCTCCTGACTAATCTCCACGACCATGTGCGCATGTCAACAAGCACACGGAAAAAGGTAAACTCACTGGTGCTGGCTAGCTTAACCCAGCCAAACAGGGTTCGAACCTGAAAAAACTGACATACAGTAATTAAAATACGTCCCCTATTTATGACATCTATATTTGATATAAAAACTCCTTGAGCATTACTAAACAGAAAGGCAGTGAATCACGTTTAATATGTTAACATATCTGTAAAACTCGTTAATGTAACAATATATCTATAAAAGATATCTGTGGATACACTCTCCTGATCTATTTACGAGATCTAATACAAAAATTAGCCTCTCCTGTATCTATTCACTCCACCTCAGTAGTACAGAACTGTTCATCTCTCTGCAATCTTTTCAATGGTATTAGAGTTAACCGGGCCTTGGAATCAAAGTTCATGTTTGTGTCAATTCTGGCTTTCGGGAATACACAGCCTCTCCCTTGAGGATGCCGTATGCCTCTCAAACCAAGGGCCAGTCTAGCCCAACCGAATATACTACGATGATCAATTATGATCACCAGGCAAAAGCGATACAAAGTTTTCTCAAAGAGAAAACGCAAAGGTGATATACAACCGGAGACAAGAAGTGACCATGCCAATTGATGACGCTTTTTGAAAACGATTTGAAGCAGGGGAGCAACCAACCATCAAATTATCCCTTGATTCTCTAATACTTCAATTCATTCTACTGGCAAGTTTTTTGTTTTTTTGGCCGATTTGAGTTGAGGAGGGATGTTTGGGACTCCCATAAGCAGCTCCATTCAACTGGTGGTTTTGTACAATTCTGTCAGATATCTTGGAATACATTATTGATCCATCGAGATTCAGGTTGGTCAATCATTGTTCTATATTAGAAGCTGAGCCACTTGTGGGATCAATTAGCATTTTCTGAGCCACAACAAGCATGCACAAATGATGCCAATACTAAGATCCGCTCCCTCATTAAGGGTAAATAAAATACTAATTCTCAGAGCCCAAAAACAAAAGGTTGTGGCAAGGCCTTCGATCGTTCAGTGGCACTTCCTGGATTTTGTAGATTTTTGTGTCACAAGATTTCAAAATATAGGAGCTTAATAAAGATATCTGTACTTTGGAAGAACTCCTTCATTAAAACTGCTGCAGTCTTAGAGACTAGCATGAAATTTAGTCTAATACTCCCTTAATAAGATGATCATGGACTTGCAATAAAATGTTTACTTCACAGCAATATAACTCAACTTCACGATTTTTTTAATTTGATTGATCGAGCGTTTCTTCATCATCGGTTTCATGAAAATAAATAAAAAGGAGTTTTTCTCTTCCTCCTATAAAAACTCTCCGTTTTTTTTCCTTTTAAATGAAGGTTAGTCCTCATGATCAGTGCACACATTTGAAAAAGTGCGGACTTTAATTGTTAGCTCAAAATAAATTAAATTCAAACATTTCATGAGTGATGGAAATTAAGGCCTCCGCGGATGAGAATCGGTCGTTGGTCACCACGGAAGTCTTGGATATATAAGAAGGCTGTCTAATGCTGTAAGCTCCGACACTCATTCCCTCCATAAGACGACTTGAAATTGCCCGAAACAGATGGCCTTGTCAATCTCATTGTTCGTCTTAGTTTGCTACAGATACCTCAGCATCTTCATCATCACGATCCTCTACTTCTATTTCCTAATCCAATCGGTCTCTGCCCGATCTGCCATCTTCCATCCACCTACTCGCGGTAAGCAAACTTCCCTTCTAAAGCTTGCTAGGGAATCGGAACTATGTTACTGTAGGTTTGCAGTTAGCCCTGGCAATATAAATGTTACGAACGTTAAGAAATTTTGAGTACAACCACCTACAACTATTTTTATACTTTATGTTAATATTACAAATCAAAATATACTATATATTAATATAGTAGTGTCAAATTAATATATAGTTTATGTAATATTAATATATAGTTTTATGTCAATGTGTATATGGGCATTTTCCTTTCTTTTTCCAGTCGTTCTTGTTCGGGGAACAAATGATAGATATGCCGATGGAGATGTATATAAGATCAATATTACGTAGCTGTTGAAGCAAAAAGTAATACTATTTATTAATCCAAACTTTGAATTCTGCGCGCATATACATGAGAAAGTCTTGTGTGTATAAGGGCGTTAACATTTGACTATTTGTATGATGACACTGACTAATAAAATTAAGTTAGTTATATTTTTTTAAAAAAATTTATGGGTTTTCTAAACGATTTTTAAAATGTCTTAATTTTATTGATTGATATCTATACGAAAATAGTGCTACCGATGATACTGCTATGTACAAGAGTTTCTCCCTTCATGAGAAAGTTTTCAGTGGATCGGTCAATCACATAGGAAATACTGACATGATATATCCGTTCAATTAGAATTCACCATTTATATATTCGTTCAATTAGAATTCACCTTTTATTAGTAATTTTTACATTTTTTTATATTTTAATAATTATAGCTGCATAATTATTAATTATATATTAAATTATGATTAAGTATATATACGACATCAGTATTAATATATAATATAACTACTCAACTGAACACTTTGTCCTATTCTAGCCTGTCAATTCTTAAAAAAAATAGCACAAGCACCTTGGTGATAATATATGTATTTCCCAATTGTGATTCATTACCAAAAGTTAACTTGCCGAATTATTTTGTCGAAGATCTCATAGCCGCGATAGGAAGTCCGTACAGTGCAGGAGGCTCTTGTGGGCCCAACATGAAATGATTTTTCACGGTACTCTCTTTTCCTAATGTGGCACTTGCTGGAAGGTTAGGCTGTGCATACACGAGCAGAGATTTTAGCTTGGGAAGAGCTAAGTACGTGCTGATTGATATACAGCATCCTCTTTTGGCTTTGCAAGCACTCATTAAATATAAACAACAACAGGACATGTATGTTGAGAATGAATCACATACCCGATGATTAGTAAAAATGATCCTGATTTATTAGAGAATTTGATACCATCACCTATTAGTTTAATATTTTGGATTGAATATGGACCCAAAACTCTTGTAACCACATGGTAAAATTTTACAAAGTAATTCGAACATGTGACTATTCTCTTTGCTTTTTACTAGTGGCAAAACATGCACTACACTGCGTGATATGAAGATTTGCAAATTTTTTCATACCTAGTTCAAAAGAACAATATAAAGATATAGAAAATAACTTTTCGAAAGAAAATGTAAAATGACATGTGTACAAAAAATTAATGAGAAGTGTTACATGGATTCAATTTATTGATAGATCGATTGACTAACGAATTAACCTCTATACTTGAATAGAAATGTTGACAAACAATGATCGAAGAAAAAGATATAAAGTTCACTTTCAGTTAGTTTTGAGACGATGCAAGAAGAAAAAAATGATTTGATAGATAAAGCAAACGTCTTCTTTGTTTGGGGAAGAGGGTAACATGGTCAAAAACATGAGAAAATCTTACATGTAATGAGTATAATACATTGCAGTACTATTATGATATCACAAATTAATAGAGTTCAACTATTTCTATGGTTATTTTTTAAGATTTTATCAAAAACCTTAAAATAGTTAAATATTATTAATTTGGAATACTACTTCTTTTTTATTTGATATCGATTGTGTCCGGGCCGGCCACTGGAGCGACAACGAATCCCGACTAGTCCACCGGATAGTGTATTTTACGGCCTGAGGTCCCCCATTAAACTCCAGATACCGTCCTCTGAGAGGTTTGAACCCATTTGCTAGCATACCACTTGGTGTCAGCTTACCAGTTGGGCTATTCCCTCGGAGGCATTTGGAATACTACTTCAGTATTATTATATGATCTACCTGTCACATAAAGTATTCTTTCTAAAAATAGGCAACATCAAGCTTCTTTGTGAAGTCATATAATATTTTATAAATAAAAATTCAGCATAAAAATAGAAAACTCAAGCCTCTCCACGTGGGGCCTTTAGAAAGAGTTTATGCATCTCTCAATTAGTAATAACTAGAAAAAGAGCCCGCGCCACGCTGCGGTTCGATATATCTTTTATAACGAACTGAATGAATTATATTAAAGTATAGAGATGTTTAAAAAATGATTATGTCATTTAACTCACACTCAAATATCTTTTTTACAAACAAATGTCGTTTATTTAAAAGGAGCTATGTTATTATTCGTATGTTTATAATGTGAATATTTTATAATTTTTTATTTACCAGTACAGAAATAATATACATTAAAAATTAGTACATAAATGCAATATTCATATCTTTCCCACAACAATATATTAATGGTATATTGTATTCATGTCTAATCACTTATATTAATAGATTATTTATTTTTTGTATAGGTTAATAAATAATTTCATTTCATTTCTAAATAGGGGACTCAATTTTCCTAAATGAAGGAAGCTCATTCTCTTGATATACTAATAAAATTAAATCCGGAATAAAAATAAAATGCATAAGTTCTATTCTTGTATTCAAAATAAAAATTTGTAATAATAAATTATATATTAATATTTTTTAGATAAATATTGATACATATTTATTGATAATATTTATTTATTTTTAATAATATATTCTATTATTTATTAATATAAAATAAATTAAGACAAAAAAAAGAGTGGGAAGCTTTGAAACCTGCGTGCTCAAGAAATCAAGAAAAAAGTAGCCCCTTTGGTGGCTGACACGTAGATAGGCGGGGAGAGCCACATTGTGGCTCTCTTTTAACTTATTAATATATAGATTCTTAGGTGATATCATCTCACCACTTGGGGTGAGAAAACACCAATTAAAATGTGAGAAACGAGTAAATTAGTGTTAACTACTTGAACAATTGTCATAATTTTTATTAATCAAATTAATTTGATTGACTCTTCCTCAGCATTTCATTATAAGATAGAACCATCTAAGATTCTTTTCCTCAATTAGAGTATAATAAAGATATGATAATTGCAGTCCACATAGTGGTGCGAGTGAGTGTGGGGTCAATGTAATGTAAGGATGAATTTGGATAATTTGAATATAAATGAGATTTTGTTGGTAAAAAAAATAAATAAATAAAATAAAGAGATGATGACTTGTAAATTCAAACACCGCTCTTATTAAATAGAATAATATGAATTTACGTAAGAAGTTGTCCTATTTGAAAGACCTGACAAGTGTTTTTCGGGAGTCTCACTAAATACACAACGCCGTGAAAGTACACAAGATAACAATGTTAATGTACAACTAATTTAGGAAACTGCATCTGCATATGCATATGAATAAATAAGGAAAAGAATTGTTTCCAAAACTCCCCTGGCATCTCCTTATAATTCTCCTGATTCTCTTCTTTCTATTAATCCTTCGCAAGCATGATAAGCAGCATCTGACTTGAGCTAGCTTGGATCTGACAGAGGAATGTCCGGTCGAATAGTAATCAAATTTGGCATGTTTAGTTCGAGTATAGAAACTGGATAGGGTTAAAAATTTATATAGCATCATTTGAGGAAGTGATTTTAAGAATAGTACAACTTTAGAATATTTTTTAAAAATAGCACTAGTATATAAGAGAAACTTTAATAATTTTTCAATATCCCAATTTTACCCCTCAGCCCTAAAAATTCGATTAATCAATTTCCTCTCACCTGCTACCACCTCCCCCCTCTCTCTATTCTCTCAGCTGCTACCTAGGCCTGGCCACGGTTCCTGTCGCCGCATGGAATTGGCCCTGA